>VYYJ01004875.1:0-12280 GCA_021029165.1 Cyphoderus albinus
TACACACGCTCTGCTGCTGTTGTTAAAATGTGCATACGGGATGGCAGTGTTTGCTTGGTTTGCATGTCTTCGGTCGCCCCAATTCAAACTGGCTGAAAAAGCGATATCGAACTTTTCCATCCTTTTGTGGTTGTCAATTGTGTCGGTGTCTGTTGGTGAAAGTTTTAAAAGCTCCCTAGCTGTGAAAAATATGGCTTACGACAAACAAAACAAAATGTTCCGGAAGAATTTCAGAGAGGAAGTAATTGTTTCAAATAACAGCTTCGATAATTTGAATAACATGGTTTTAAAACTGGACAAAGATTACACACCTTTCCAGATTGCGGATTATATCTTCCGTACAGGAGACGAGAAAGGGGTTTCCCAGCATATCAGTGAAATGGTTGTGGACGGCCAGTTTATGGTAATTTTTAGTTATGCAAAATCAAACATCTGTTTAAAGTTTTTCATGTTCCACTGCAGTTTGACCAACGTATTGTTGTTGTTTGTATTGTCAAAGGCAAGCGGAGACGACATCATCCGTTTTTTGGAAGAGGTGCAAAGAGAACTTGAAAAGTTGAGGAATGGACTATCCTTATCCTAAAATAGACAAATGTATGTAGCTGACTGAGTGAAGGATCGTTGTTCAGGCGCTGCCCAATACAATATTAATATTGCTTTTTAAAATTAAAAATATTGCAAAACTTTTTACAACATGAAATTTGTAACTGGATGGGACTGCCATTAATACTCAAAGTGCTGAATGTTTTTTATGTATTTTTGAAAAGAAAGAATAAAACGGTTGAAAGAAGAATCTGGACTCTGAAACAGCTTACACAACATGAACTTTTTCTTGTATCATATTCATTGCCATAAAAGCTGGCGTAAGGCTTTTAACTCTAATTATTATAAGACATTTTCAAATTATAACTCGTATTTATTGACTCAAAAATTTAAGATGAAAAATAAAACTTACATAAATTTATAATTGAATAGGCGTTCAAGTTCAACATTTTCTTACTGAAACGTAACTTTTTCAAAAGGTTGTGTGATTCCCTTAAATAACCTTACCTTAATCACTGGACTTTACATAAAAGATTTTATCAAAAACTGTTCATGCCTAAAAAGTTTCAGTTTAGTTTAGTTTTTTGCTACGTTTTCATTTCTAAAATGAGTTGTCAGCATTTCCTTTAAAAATTAGATAAAAATAATAGATTCTTACGCACGATACGTTTAAAATTCCATCAGCAGCTCCATTTCCTGTGGGAAAAAGAATTACAAACTTTCTGAAAAGTGGTAGTCCTTGAAATTAAAAATAATCCGCTACTTGTAATTTCTTTGAAAAGCATTTCGAAGTACTACTTTACCTCTACATAGTCTTGAGGAGTGTGTTGAAAGTTTACAAAGTTAAGAAAACTTGCCATTCTCCAGATGAGACTACTTAACTTCTTTTTGTTTGAATTTGTTTCGATTTGAAAAGTTTAAAATAAAGTATATTCCAAGAAAATCATGCGCTACATAATGCACTAGAAGAATGCAATTAAGGTAAATAAAACGAGTTTACGTAAGGAACCAAAACCTCATGCGGCTTCCTTCCCAATGTTTACAGCCATTGAGAATTAATTAAGTATTGCTATTGCTGACATCAATTGTACGTAAAAGTATTTTTGCCCTAAAAATGGTTTCCAGAGATTTTTCATTAAGACAAATAAATATATAATAGAATCAAAATAAAAGAGAATACAATGTGTTGAACCTACTCAAAAGTTTTTCCGTTTTTGTAAAAAGTTTTCTGGCATTTTATATGTGTTCGGACTAAATGAAAATGAAAGGCATATATCTTCCTGGGAAAAAAGATGGATTTGTTTAGGATGAAAGACTGAATGGAACGCTTCGGGTGGAATGACTTTGAACAAAGTTGAGATAAATTTGAAATTTGACTTCGAAGAGTCAATTTTATTAATCCAGGAAGCAAAATGCCATTATCACATTGCCTAATTAATTAAATTATTTGCGTAGCTTAAAACTAGTAATGAATGAATTTAAAATAAGACATGTCTAAACATAGCTTGGTTATAAGCGTGCTTGTATAAATTAGTACACATGTGCATAAAATAAAATTCTATTCATCATTTAAAGTATTTTAAAGCTATGAGAGAAAACAAATGTATGCCAAATTCAGAAACTTCTGGATAATTTCTCTCAGATTCAAATGTTTCATGAAAGATTAATTTTCTATTGTAGACCCCCCGGGGAAGTAATAGTATATTTTTCAGTATGGAAAATTGAAAAACAAAATTCGTAAGCAAATGTTGTTCTATTTCCTCGAAGTTTGTAGTTATATTGTGGATCGTAAAGTTTATATTACCTCGCTCCCGATTGTGTTCAAATGTCTGAGGTTTACGTTCAATGTAAATATTTTGTTTATTCCAAGGCATATCAGGAATTCACTATATTTTTGTTTAGATAAAATCACTCAGTTTTGGTTGAATAGATAAAAGCATGTTATGCTGGTACAAAAGAAAAATTTTCCTCTCCGAACTCATAAACTACTTGGCGCCACTGGAGAATTCCATGGTCAACCAAAACACTGATTTACTGCCGTGTAGATAACCGCAAACACCAATAAATCCAAACTTTCCTTTATATCTGTGATATTGAGCGGACACGGCTGTAAAACTAGCTGGTGGTACTTAAAATAACCTTATAGACGATTTCTATAACTGTGAAATATATCTTTCAGCATCAGATTCGTCGGCGAAAACAAATTTTGAGACACTTACAAAAACCGATCCACCGAATTCAAGAAACATGAGTGAACGAATTTTATCATAGAAAAACGAAAGCGGTTCACGCTTCTGCAATTTTATTTCTCCGTCGTTACATTATTGAGTTCTACTAGTAAAATAAATCTACCTACATAAAAACTTTAATGTATACCTATAACCCAATTTTCCTTTGCAAAATTTGGGGTCACTTGTCATTCCTAGATCTGTAGTTTCTTTTGTTATATTTTGTGGTACGTATGTATATTTTTAGCTGGCAGCCGTCATCAATATTTCGAGGACAACTATGCGACCAAAGGATATAATAAAAGTAGGCAATGAAATATCCATGATTCATCCAGACGGAGAGAAAGTTACATTACCAATTAATGCTAAACACAAATAAACCATTTCATTTTGTGCCCGTATCAGTGTCCGTCTTGATTAGTAATTATACCTTTCTCCCAGCCAGAAAATCCGTTAAATCTAAAACAACGGTAAGAAAAAGCTGAGCGAGGAGTTGTGAAACGTTGGCTATGCACTAATCCAATTGATACAAATAATAAAAGTGAAGCCAAATGGAAATGATTTATAGAAATGAAAATTTATGTTTGGTTTTATTTTTGCCGCAATGGGATAGCGACAACACCAATGATTTCTCCTTGCCATTCATAGTTTGTGTTCGTAGGATAACGCCTACATTTTTAGCACTCAATATTAATTTCCACGGAAGGAAAAGTGTCTAACGAAAAGAAGATTTATTTTAATTCCCAAGGCTAGACCATTTATCATTCTAGTTTAGTAATGAATCAATAAATACCACGGCACTCTATACATGAAATGATAAATCACTGTCAAATTTTCAAATAGATCAGAGGGAAAACTCCGATACAGCGGAAAAAGTTTTGTAACCTTGTAAAGTACATGGTATTATTCAATTTACTTTAATAAATTTTCCAGTTCTTGACAAAGCCTATGCAAAAACAATTTGTTGAGAAAGAAATTCTCGTTTTGATTGTGGATCTGTGATGCATATTTTTTATATTGTTTTATATGGCAAAGCTTCTGGTTCAAAAATATATGGCGTTATGTGCAATGGAAAACTAAAGCTGCCATTGAAAATGTCCTAGTACGTTCAGTTACTTGTAATTATCTAATATGTACCGTAAACGTTACCGAAAATACTAGCAGTTTAACGTTCTACTATGTACATATGTACTACACAGTACAAACCTCCTGAGGACGCCTCCAAACACAAATTTACCCATCACGTTCAACGTTTGTCGAAGCAAAATGCAGAAAATGCGTGAATTCTTCCTACGTCACGTCTGAAACCGTGGGGAAATTGAAACGATTACTTATAACCGTGGCTGGAGAAAGTTTTTCCACCGTGAACTGATGATGTACAGAATGCCATTTCGTGAATACACTTTTGGCTTGAATTGTCAGCCACAACCAGCCTGTCCTTTACGCTGCTCCGCGATTCTTTATTTATACTTGCTGAAAGTCCTTGCGTGTAACTGTATCTTGCCTCCTCTAACTTGCATTGTTGGGTTTCCCATAACGTGAAGGATTGATTATTTCTACGATTCTGATGACTATTAAATAGCATACTTTGTGTTAGATAACATATATCACTTGGCCTCACGTAACAAGACTCTCTTATCAAGAAAATATCAAGAATCTTTGATACGAAACATTTTCAGCTACGTATCGAGATTCTTGATAAAGAAAATTACATTTACAAGAATAGGTAAAATTTTACTCCTGCATCATTCCTTATCTTATGATTTGCATATTATTTTACTTAAAACTGCCTATATCAAGATTTATCAAGAATCTTGGTTTTCTTGATAAGTTATCGGGTCTTGATACAGGAGGCGTTACATATCCGATATTCATGTAGAATTTCCGCTTTATTCAATTTTTGTACAGTATCTTATGCCTTAGCAAATACATTCTACGTTTAAATTTTAAATTTGGATTTCCCCTTAAATGATTTTGCCCACATTGAACGTCATTTGCTCATCAAAATAGTTTTTAGTTATTTTGCTTAAATATAAAAAGTTCTATGTAGAGCGCTAGGGAAAAGCTTTAAGACAATATATAAAATTTCACTAACTTTGTTCACTTGCTTTGGATTTATTTTACCTGCAATGGTGGATTCCAATTTAAGAATGCAAACTGACTAAGAAGAAAGAAAGGAAATTGATTTAATTAAAATATTTGACTTCTACATACATTAATTACAATGTACAAAAGCGCTTGAAAGCAGGTATTTACATAATGTAAATAAACGTTTTATTGCAATATGCTAAATCTAATTTAATTACGATTTAGATATAACATCATCAAAGTGCATTTTGTTTTGTAAGTCAAATAACGTTTGAAATTAGGAGAATTGTTTGGCACAAAGTAAACACAAAAGTGTTATGTCACCTCATCTGCATATAAACTTTTTTATTTGCATTTCCTTTGTTTTTTGCTTCCTTACATAGGAAGGGTGTAGAGTTGAGATTCTTTTCTATATTTAGAAGTAATTTGATTAAATAATTTGTTTTTCTCTATAAACTCAATAAACTGTTTGTTTTTACTCAATGTATATACATAAATTGGAACTGTCTTTCTTTTAACTGGCTAAATACTATATCTTCTATGGAATATCTAAATCAGCTAAATTCAGCAGCCTTATACTACAATTTAAACAGAAATAAGGAGCTGAAATGTTTCAGTGTAGTAATAAGTGCAGATTCGAAAACTGGAATAAGTGGATTAGAATGTGATATATTGGGTTTCTGATTCACCAACAAACCATCAGTTGGATTTGATATTTGCCTGTACGCGGATTTCATGCAGCATATCTTTTTATCGCAACTATAGGAAAGTATTTTGTAAACGTTGCATTTTCGTAGGAGACCAAAATGTAACCGAGTATGCGCCTATGCGAGCAAACTTTACTCGCTGGTTAAATTTTAGCCATCCCTTGTTCTATGATGTGGTTGCAACATGTTATACCATTATTCCAAAATCTTGTTGTTCCGTATGGCTTCCTGAAAATGAAAGTATATAGCTTCTAGGAGAATTGAGATTAGTGGGAATGAAAATGCTGCATCATGAAACATGGATTCCATAAAACGCGTAAATACAAGGAGAGCAGAAAAATATTGAGTCATGTACAATGCATGTCTTTTTGCAATGTTTATGAAGTTTTGTCATGATATCTCAACTATGAAGGTAATAATGTTGTATTGTCTGTCCCTTTATTTAGTATTAGAACCCCGTAGAAAGCGTTTACAATAAGGGAAAATATGCGGCAAGAAATATTTTAAATTTTAATAATTTAGTGTAGAAAATCAATTTCAAATTTATGAACTCAATTCAATATCGTGATGAATATTATGCCATGCCATTGTTGTGGTTAGTCCGAGATTAAAACAATACCTTGCCGTTTCTTTTGTAAATGATCTACCGCTGCAAGAATTATCTCAATCAATCAAGCAGAAATATCGCTGCTCGATATTTTCTTCCGACTTGTATATTGTCACTGACAATGTTGTATTACAATTATATAAAGTATAGTGACTGTCTTTAAGAATCGGACAATAAATGTAAACGCAAAATATTTGGTGAAGCATATACATTATATATGCTTTGTGAAATTTTTCTTTATTTTATTATATAAGTTTCCACATCAAGAAATATTGCTTATAAGTAGGTGAAAATGTTTTGTAATTCGTTGAATTGGTATGAAAGCGGAGAAAACATTTTAATGGCATGTAATCCAGCTTGCAGAGTAAGCCTTTGGTGTAATTTAAACGTCTGCATGACAAGGTCTATTGTGTAAGCCCTTAGCATTACATAAATACTGTCACGTTTTCTGGTCACGCGTTTTGGTAAACCTTTGAGTTTACTTCAGCTGTCACAAACGTTAATATAGAAAATCAATTTTCATGTTCCTGGATCGATATTCCATAATTCCTTTCCGGGTTAATGTCAAAGTATCTTTTGGCTAATTCTTGGGTAATTCGTTGGATTGTCATTACTACGTAAGAAAACAATACAAGACTGTGATCCAAAGTCTGTGGATCGAATATAAATTGGCCCATTTCTCTGCACACAATGTGTCAAAGAGTCGTGCACATTGTTGATGGAATGTGCAATAACATACTTATATCCAGTGGAATCATCGCGTGCCTCCGTGTCGTTGGCATTGTAGTGTTTTCTGACAAGAAACGTAATGACACGTAATGTTGTAAACGGAATGAAATACACATGTTTTTGACGCCATATGACGTAAGCTTTATTCTAGTATTGGTGCAGTATTTATGAAATTCTAATGTATTTCTCTCCTGTGAGTTCAAAATAATCCGGAAAATTCAAATAAATTTCAATCAACGACAGACGACAGTCTTCCTCCACTTGACACTGATATTGTTTTGGACTAAATCCTAAAATAAGTCACAAGAAAGATAGTTACAAGGGGACTCGTGTGAGTGAAAGTCAGAATAATTATGAGAAACAAGCGAATATTTTATTCATTCGATAGTATAGATATGTACATATTTATGTAGATGTTCCTCTAGAGCTTTCCAGAATTGGAAGTTTCAATACACGTATACTGCATGTAAAATAATGTTGATTGAAACCTACATATAATTCAGGGGTCATGGACCTTACTACACTCTGTATGAGGAAACTGTAGTTAATCCTATTTATTTAGCTTCCGCCTTCTCTTGAGTAAATCTGACACAGGATACAACTAGATATATTAAGGTATGTATTAAGAAGTCTATATTATATACTTAAAAGTGATAATTATTATATGATGAACATAATTTCAATTTATGTTGATGTTGTTGACATTGACGAACGTTCATTATATTCTGATTGTTATGGATCGGATTTGCTAAAGAACATACTTTGATTATATATTGTTGAAGATAGAAGGAAAACTCAGTTTTCAGAATTTTCCTTTTGAAATTGAGGAGCACAAAACCTTGAAGTTGAGCAAAACCGACTTCATTATTAGTTGCTTGACTTGATTCAATTCATTCCATGTTATGTGGAGTTCAATGCACTTTTCATATCTTGACAGTGACTAGTTATCTGTTATTTTCATTATATAACACTGTTTCAAAAAAGTAACTCCGTTCAGTCCGCATCATGCAAGATCTACGAGCTTATTTGAAAGCCATTGATGACAAAAATTGTATCACGATGAAATAACGTTTTCTATAGCATAGAGACTATGTAATTTGCCAGTATGTTGTTATTGTTGATAATATATAGCATATGCCTGTGTTGTCACTGCAAGCTGATAAATATAATATCATAGCATTTACGCGTTAAAGATCAAAGGTTAAGTTGAATGACATCAGTAATGTTTTCAAAGTAAAAATTGTGTATACTCATTTCGTTTTAATGTAGTTGCAAACCACCTATCTACTCTTTCCTTATTGATTCCAGCGGGAGCATCAGTCTTCAATGAAGGATCTACATCCCCAGTAAAATTGGAGCGCCAGAAACTATTGAATAAACAAACAGTTACGTCATTGGTAAAACTTAGTATTCAAGTATAAAAAGGTGAATGCAGCCATGCCTTTAGTAAGATCCGTGTCGTATATAGGAAAATCGCCCAGAATTCACAATGTCCAGTTGACGACTGAATTTGTTCAAGATAGATTCAATAGAGAATTTATTCAAGATAGATATATTCAAGAGCATAAATGTGTATTAATGCATATATAAATAAATACGCATTTCAGTATCGCTTCTGTCTAAATTGAGCATTATGCATATGCACAGTATCGTTCCTTACCTTGTTTTAGTTTTCCTTACAATCCGTGTTTGCAATAACATATTCAGAAGATAAATATGCTGGTGAAAAGTTTTGTTGATACAAGATTTGTATAGAATGTGTACGATATGTGCTACGGGACGAAAAAGATTTATGTAATGGGATTGATGTTCACACACAACCACCGACACTGATTTATGATCAACGGGTTTGGAAATGCTGAACCGTGAATCCAGTGATATCTTTGAAAGAAAACATATGTATATGTAAAACAAAATAAGGTAAACATGAGAGATACTGTGGGACTGATTGTGTTAAATGCGCAGTTTGCACGGAAGCATCATTTGGTCATTTACATATTTATTTTCTAGGCATGGAGACGTGAGTTACCCACGAAGCTCTATTTGATCAGCTGCTTACAGTGTTAAGGATTTATATTGTTTCATGAAACACATTCCCTGTCACTGGTTCTGATATTTTAAGCAAGAAACCGAGAAATTGATGCGAAAAATAATACAATTAAATAAATGACGCATCCATTCAACAAAATAAAAAGATCTGCAAGAATAAGAAGTTATTTCTGTCGATAACTTTGCAAACCCAAGAAGAAAAATAAATTTTAAAATGAGACATCATGCAATAGAGAATTTGTGCCGTTATTCATTTTACTATTTTATGGACAAAGAAATCTAGGGGGTTAGTTATGTTGACAATTAAAAGGGAACAAGGCTATCCTTTTATCACAACAAAACCATTCTTAACACAATGATTAGAATACAAATTTGCAACTATGAACATTTGCTTTTTTGATACTAAGTAATATTAATACATTGCTTATAACTTTATATTTAGTCCTCTCATTTTATAGTTCATAAATCTAGTCACATCTTACTGTAAGATATTCTTGCACACTTTGACAAACGTAATCATACGGTATGATTCATACCTTCCACCCAAAAGGTGATTGAAATAAAAAGAAACTCAAATTTGATTAATGTTGGGTTTGTTGGGTGTACACTTTATGGTTCACCTCTTCACCTCCAAAAAACTGTCTGTTAGTTACAACGTTAGCATCACGTCTTTAGAGTGCCTATACAATGGACAAAATTACAGTGCTGAAATATGTGTGTTTTGTGTACATCGTTTGTGGAATTGCATACAGAATCAGACCAGAATGTTTTTTATTACTTTTTAAATTTATAAAATGAGAAAGCTAGTCTTCACAGAATAGTGTTACCAGTCGCCTGTAACATAATCCTAAAACATGGATTTATGTTGAAGATGATGATTTTAACCACCTTTGGACTTAATGAAGGCCCAACTATTATAAGTAGTTAGGTAGCCTTATAAATGCAATAGCTCCACCAAACTCAAGTTTTGCTACTGATGCATACAACAAGACATGGTTAGAATAAAGGAGGTCGTACTTTTCTTCTATTTAAATAAGCTTTTAAAGTTAACAACATTATCTTTTTCTTCAGTTTTGGGCACTATATTTGTTCTTCAATATAAAGCAAAGTGAAGGTTTATCTAGATTGAAAAATATTCCAAATTACGCCCGCCAAGTTAAATTAAAGGCAAAATGCTCTTGCTACTGTTGTTGACTTACTATAATACACTACGAGTGCTTTGATGTATAATACGTTTCGTCTTTGCAGCTTCAAATAAAAATAAACGACTAAAAGCATATAGATGTTTCTGTGTTAGTGTGATGCTACACAATATTTTTGCAAAGCGTAAAGTAAGTACAGAATCTGAAATAATAACAAGGCTTTTAGAGATGTCATAAAAGATTTGCGGTAAGTGCTTGGTATATTTGGCTGTCCCATTTTTTGTTGAAAGAACTCCGGAAAAGTGGATTGTCTTTGGGCGCTTTTCTTTTATTGCGGAATATTCCACTAGTACTTTTCCACTCTTAATGAAAACGCATTTGGTGTTATCCTTCCTTCGTCAAAATGTCATAACATTCCAAGTGTACGCAAAGTAGAGAAAATTTTAGTCTGACATTCTTTAATGGTAAACCGTTAAAAGAAATGTTTCAGCATTTTTATTTCTGCTATACCAATGGAAACTGCAATGAGAGGTAAAAAACTTTTGCGAGCGTTGCGACTAAGAATCTTTTCTAACGTAGGAGTGAAAACGAAGCCACATTCAAACACGTTATCCGGGTTTTGTTTTATTTCATTCTCCATACAAAAGCAAACAAAACTTGCTTTCATTTGACATTTCATTCTCCGCATTTTGTTCCAGCATGTCCTTGAAATCAATTTCAACAAAGAATTACACACCAGTAAACTAGAACAAAGAGGACAAAGAATGCTTTTGTTTCTTTTGTTTCCTGTTTTAGATCAAAAGCATTTTGCGTACGTATAAATATGCGTCGTTTTTCTAGCTTTACAAAATGTTTCAAATTTGACAACGCTTTGTGACAATTCGGTCACAGGAAAGGGCACTGGAATGTTTTTCAGTTATAATTGAATGCATCGCATTGAACTTTGTTATTTAGTTGTTTTACTTGGACCTTACCCAATCCAAAATAAATTATTAAGCAATGTTTGCACAACACTTCAGTTACTATTCTACATGGGTCTTGGTTATCTCACATCCGAACCTTATTCTAAATACGTTTATGTAATAAAGACACGATGAAGTGTATAGTAAATAGTGCTCCGTGATCAGTGTTTGTGAATATGGCTATGTTTTTGCGTAATGAATTAACTATTTTTTGCATACTTTGCATTGTTTTTATCCTTGCCAAAATCTATGCAAATATTCAAGTAGTTTTATAATAGTAAAAACACTTTATCAAACTAAAAATATATGACAAATACGCAATTCGAAATTGTTAATCAATTCAACTGGCATCATATCATCATCATTCCCACAATACCCAGTATCTGCAGTGTCGTGAATGTCAGCAAAAATGAAAGTTTCTTTAGCATTTTACAAATTTTTATTCTCAAAAAATAAACTTCCATTACTTACTTTCTGTATAATGTTTTTAATTCCCAACAATTACTGCATGAGTTATTCGCTGCTTTTGAACCATCAAATTTTCCAAATTCTGTCCCCTTGCACCTTTCATTTTCCCCAGGCATCCAAAAACTTTCACTCTCAGAATCTTCTTTTTAGTCGGCTATTATCAGATCAAGGCATCCTTAGCCTACATAGCTCGGCACTGAATTATTCCAATAAGCAAGTAGACTCTCATATTCAAACAAGCAATTTTCATCGGAACTTCTCTTTAATTTATTTCAAGGTATTTTCCGAGCACAAATTCGTTGCAAAGTGCGTAAGTAGATTTGACCAGGTCACCCTAAACAGTACAAACACACAGATTGATGCCTCAGCAATATTTCACACTCTGAACCATAAAATTCAAGAGAAATATTCAGCAGATTATCTAATAATTCTCGCAAAATTCAGTTTCATAAAATTTAATTCTCGCAAACCAGTAACAATCTCGATAAGTTTTCCGGCTACAATTCCTCCACCGAAACCAATTCTACTTTTGACAAATGATAAGCTAAAATATATTGATATACATCTTGGTTCATTTACCGCACCGAAACAGAAATCTGGCCCGATCTTTAGCTTTGACAAATTTCAACGAAGCGCCATGTTTGTTTTACAAGAAAAAATTCCTGCAAATTTCAGTGACCTTCACTCAACATGGGAAAACATGCATCGAACTCTAAACAATTTCGGAATGGCTTTATCTAAAACTAAATTTAGTTTA
>VYYJ01004876.1:0-12277 GCA_021029165.1 Cyphoderus albinus
CATTCATGTCACTGGGCCCTTCGCTGTTGCTTGTGTGCACATGAATGTCATGTTCCTGGGTTTTCAAGGGGACAGCATGGTAACATGACATTCATGTCCATGGGATCCATTGGGTTAATGCATGCTAAAAACTGCCACACCGACTAAACCAAGGGGGGCTCAATGCTGACATACAACAAAAAGTTAAATATACACTGTGATCAGCACTGATCACGACTACGACTTGCTTCAAAAAATCTGGCCCATTGTATTTGTAAATCTGTAGATTTCTTTAGAAAAAATTACTGAAAATTGGAATATCAAGATTATTAACAATTGGCATAAAATACTACACCAAAAACATTTACACGTACTACAAGAAGAAATTTGAAAACTCTGAAAAGAAATCAAGTATCATAATAATGCAGTTCTTTCATACCTTATTGAGCTGAGGGATAAAAAAGTGTCTTTTTAGGAAGTTTATAGGACACAAGGTGCAACTTGCGAAATTATGAACACAGAAAAATCTATTTAAAGGACATGTTCGCGTAAAGTGTCGGTAAATATTTTTCTAAATGTAATACAAAGCGTAAGAACGACAACTGCACAAGTTATAAAATCCGTTCATGATTTTAAGTCATGATAAATGTTAAGGCCTTCTAGCGTTGTAACGTATTACCTTCTTGTAACAGCAAGGACACAAACAGCAATTTTAAATTTTATGGTGAGTTAGTATATCCTCCAAGTCATCAAACTAAAATAAAATAAAATCCGCTTCTAGTCAATAAACATAAAATAATCAAGAGAAATTTTAAAAAGAGCAGCGTATCCACCTTTTGTAGAATCAGAATCGCTAATGGAGTTGCTTTACTAACAATAAAAGAAGCCCACCGATCTCTTGAATTACCTGGCTATGTCCTTAGATGGACTAACAAGAAATAAGCAGCTACCAATTCAATTGTCTCAAACAAACTCAACGGTGGGAACGAGGATCTGCAATAAACATTTTTATTGTGCACATCCCGTTCCGTCATTCTTCAATCTTCATTGTCTTTGTTCATGTTCGAATATGGCTTAAAAAGGCAAGACAAGAACTGCACAAATGCAGAATATCCCGGTTCTACGATATGATAATAATGATAAATGCACACCACTGCAGACAATCCTTTTCATTTCTATATTCATGACCTCCCAAAAATGCTACTGGTTTTAAAAATCCAATTTTACATTTTAAATTTAGTAATGTAAAGTGCGCAGTACAGACAAAATTCCGCCGCCGGAACACTTACGGCTGCAGACTTTTAAACGGAAGATCATAAATTTTCTAGTAAATATTCATAGGAGACCTATAAAAATAATATCCAATCTCGTTAAACTCAACTTTGACACCTTGATTAGTGTTTTTGTATATTCAGCAATTAAAAAACACATAAAGTAGTATGTAAATCGGTAGAAAGTTTATGCAAAATTTGCAATTCCGAATTTGTAACGTAGTTTTCCACAGGAATTACTAACTCACTTACTCACTAGATACATGTCTAGTTGAGTCTGTATAATCAAAGCTCTTTGAACGTGATGACAGAAAGATTGTAAAAGATTTTCCATTTCCTTTTCTCAAGTCATAACTCGATTTAAGCACATAATTTATAGCCCTGTTTGAATTCTGACATCGTTGATACTTCGTTGAAACCCTGAGATGCTTTAGATGTACCCATTTTTTGAGACTGGTGGTAAGTGAATAACATGAAATGTAGTACGGATTCACAGTTGGTGGCCTTCCTTTTCTCTCTTGGCCATTACTCAAGACTATAATATAAAATCTAGAACTAGTGAATAATGCCCATTGATGATGTCGGTGAACAATCAATTTTCTGTCAGCGAGGAATAGCTCATATGTAAGCTTGTCATGTTCTGAATAGACTATTATTCATTAAGACAAAATGACAACGCTGCATTATCATCGGATTCGCAATGCACAATTCAATAATTCAATTCAATATTCCCTTCTTTCTTTATAGTCTCTTCTAATTTGTAAATCATTTTTTTATGCATAAACAAACATAAAATTCTCTTTACTTTGTAATACTCTACCCATAATTTTATGCCAATTTGGTTTGCTCAGTTTGAAGATTATGCAATGTTAATGTTGACGTGTTTTAGTACTCGCTAAAAGTTGTCCATTCGGCTTTTAACAAAGTGTGAATGAGTTGCAAAATCAAAAGAAAACACCTCCTTTCACTTTGAAATTGCGAACAAAGTGTCAAGGCGGATTTTAATAACAGGAACTTTTACAGCCACATCAGTTTTATGACACCGTGACTCTATACTCTATTGCAAATTTCAATGCAGCAGAGCAGGAGTGGCAACTTAAAGTGACACCCCCACAACAAGTGACGCAATAATTTTATGGAAGTTCAAATAGGATGTTATAACAATTTTATTAATTTCGTGCCATTTTTACAAGGGTTACAAGAAATGATTATTGTATTATAATCAGCTGCAAAATAAGTAATGCTTTGTAGTAGCTTGTACGATATCTTTGTTTAACATTCATTCAATAGTTTTTATGTATCCTTTAATTAAATTACGCCTGTTTATATCCGTAAAGTTGCCTACTCCTTGCTCTAAATAAATAGAAACCCGTTGTGGTAATACAAACCCATTATGAAGTGCAAATAATTGGTGATTATCTAAATTATCTGTAATCTGTAAATCTGTCCAAATTATGGTTTTCTTACACGTTATTAATTGAATGAACTAAAAATCTAGAACTGAAAAATTAATGTGAGGAAGAAACCTCCAACATTTCTGATTAGTAAGTGCATTATTTATTCAATGCTACAACCAATTATCTTATAAAATGTTCATTGTGATATTGATGTCACGACTGAACTTTAATCTGATTATAAACTGCAAATATTAAATCGAATGTGAACTGTGTGCTAAAAGTAGCGCGGTCATTATATTGTGTTTAATTAATTTTATTCAACTTTTGTTTCTTCAACTCGTTTAATGCTGAAACTCTTACTTCAATTTGTATACGTGTAAGTAAATCTATTCTCGAAACAAAGCAGTGAAGCAATCAGAAAATTATGCTTTCCTAAAATACGTGCATTCTTATTTTGCAAGAAAAAAGTCATGAAAAATTAAGACGTGAATGATGCAAAATTGAAGTTAAAGATGACGCTGTCAACCTTAGATTCAGGTACTGCGTGTTGCGCAGGTTCTCATCTCGTTCTCAATCTTAGTCATGTGTGGGTTTGGGTTGATTTTCATCCCACGCTCACTTGGTGGATGATATCTTTTACAAGTAAGTTACATGAAATATCAACCCAACCCCGATTACACTTTTTTCGTCTTTGTTCGACCCTCTCTTGCCTTGCCTGATTTCATGATTCTCACAAAACAAAGGTAAGTAAAAATAATGATGAGTACATTTGCATGATACCTGCAATATTTTATAGTTTATACATGAAGGATCAGATTTCCTTTCTCCAATACTCTTAATAATACGAATGCTTTGATTAAATCACGACTCATGTAAACATTAGTTCCTCCCCGTGGTTCCTTGCATTCATTTTATGATTTTATGTTCATTTCATTAAGAATTGAATACCATTGCAGACTCATGCAACACATTTTCAGGCTTACAACTTTGTTAATGAAATGATACGATAGTTTACTCTTAGCACTGTCTACATTAAAAAATGGTAGCTGCTCTATAGAATCATATAGCTGCATTCTTCTGGCATATTTATTTTTTTAAATCTGTAATCAGCATTCTCGTCTCTGCATTCTGTTTACGTAATGTAATTCATCTGCGCATTATCCCTTCTTTTAGTGAATTAAAGCGTGGGGGTATCTCAAGAAGGCACATGTGCAAACATTCACTTCTTTCTTCACCAGAGTGGCCAAAACGAGTCACATGCAATGCAACATACTATGAAATAGACAAGAGAATTATTGTATGCAGTCGTACCTGCCACAAAATTATAGTACGTATAAATTTAAACCTTCTAACTTACAACTTTATATAGAAACTCCTACCTGCGATCTACAAAATATTTATTACATTACATTTACATTGGAGCATGAATAAGAGCAAACAAAGTAGAATCATAATCTTCCTTAAGTACTGCTGTGTTCAGCTTCAAGTCGTCTTCTTTTTAAGGATGCACTGCATCATGCAATACAATTTCATTTCAAAATGAGAAAAGAAAGGACGCTCTACAAGGGAGTGAAGCTTCAAATATAGAAGCCTACACAACATTAATACTAATATCATCATCATTAATAAAAATAACTTTTGCATGCTTTTACCTAACTATTACTTATATAACGCATCTATAGTAGGCGTAAAGTGTCTTGTGCACATTTTATGTCTATACATGTATATAAGTATGTACATGTTAAGCACATATCTGCTAAAGTGACTAGTTGTTAGATGTTAGATTGCCTTATACAATTTTTTAAAGGCGAGTGCAAGGCAAAGAGCCAAAGACTGGTACTGCAGAGGATGAGGAGACCACAGGTATGAAATGCATGTGTAAAGTAAAGAACATTCATTTCCTTTAAAATCGTAACTATCATCATCGTCCTCCCGTTCAACAATAGGAACAACAGCAGTGAAGTGCAAGGAAGCCCGAGGAACGGACGCATTGTTGTTGACGCACGATCTGGTCCTGGTCTGGGTTGTTGCAACAGCTCGCATTTTTCCATGTTTATACAAAGCTGAAGAAAGGCAGACAAGACCGTTCTTTTTCTCCAAACAAAACAAGAATCGTATGAAAACACTCGGATTTTCATCGACTTGGTTGGATTGTGTTTTAGGAGAGTTGTGTCATTCAATGGGTAATATCATAAACATCCCATCCCAATATCCCGAGAGTGGAGAAGAGACTCATGTTGAGTTTTGATTTTTGATTGTTGTTTATTGACTGTTGGCCAGCAGAAGTGCATCGTGTTTTCAAGGAGAAACAAGAAGTGGTTTATTGTGTCTTTGTGTTGCTGATAATGGATAATAAAAAAATGGTTTCTGGTCCGTGAAAAAGCTGCACTGGTACTGGACGTATCCATTCACGTGCGCAATTAAATGGCCACTTGTCAATAACTGGGTATTTTTGTTCACGTAATTAAACTCTGTAGGAGGCGTTTGTGGCAATTCAGGAAATATAACTGCCATTCACTTTTTGACAGAGAGACTCAGGCCAAGAATAGTATCACATAGCTATACCTTAGCTCATCTCTTCTTAACACCTGTTCATAAAACCACTCCTCTCTTTCTTTGGCAAGCAGTTGTACTTTGATTGAAGTTAAGCGAACACCGTTAAAAGTGAAGGCGGTTGTATTCATCCCTACAAGCATAAAAAAGAACTGTGTAATTTGTTTTTCGCCACAAGCCAGTTTGGCTGGCACGGTGTAAAATTCTTGATTTTAAGGAAACTTTTAATTGTGTTGTGCAACTTTTCATCTTTCAATTACAAATTACATCTTCAGACAGACGTGCGTCTCATTATCGACAGTAGATTGAGACTTTGTGCTTGTGTGTGGGTAAAGGGTAGATAATGGAAAACGACATTTTCATGTCATGACGCACTCCGCATGAGGTAATTTCTTTAATATCTGATCAACAGTTCGACAGCGGTGAGGAGAGATTAATTAGAAGAAAAAATACAACTCGGCTTTGGAAAATCGAACCTTGCAAACGCGGTTCATTTTGCATGGTGTATGGCGTAGGCGTTAACTAATCAAAGCGACCTAACGACTTTCCTAATAGTTTTTTATTTTTCATAAGAATATTTTTATTAGCGGCTGTGCAAGTTGGAGCTCCGTGAACGGAGCCCAACAAGCCGAGTGAGCTTTTTAATTTGTCAAAATGGTGCGGGTGTTTAGTAAGAGAAAAATAATTAGCACTACAATTTCTTTGTTTCCATCAACAAAGAGGACTTGTTCGTCATCGTGCTTATGTTTGCTGATAATTTTGCAACTCATTTCAAAATCGGCGTCACTCGCCAAGGATTTCTATTATCATCCAGATAAAACACTGCATTACAGTCATGATGATCCTCAACTGCCCCATAATTCAGATGCAATGGAATTTGTGACGACCACAAGGTCACATGAGGTTCCAAGCAGTAGTAGCCCCAAAGCAATTCCAAGTAGTAGTAGTAGTGTAAGCACAGATTTTACCACATTGGCAACAACAATAGCTGCAGAAGAAACTGAAGCGAAAACATCGGCAACGTCATCTCCATTATTATCGTCTTCTGCATCAACTTCGAGGCCAGTGGAGAGTGTTGGAGAGCAGAAACAAGGAGAAAAAGGTGAGCCAATCAGTCATGTCATTTTTATTAGGCATAATATTTTTATTTTTATAATATTTTTTATGGTTAAACGATTTATTTTGGCCTATCCCTCGGAGCATAGTCGCAATCACAATGCAATGAGCCAATGCGTTTAATGTAAAGGCTCTCTGTCTCTCTCTCTCTTTATCAGATCAAAAATGGCCATGGAATTTTATTTGTGTGCATTATCATTCACTCTAATTTGGTTTTTGTTTGTTGTATGCAACATGGCAGAGGAGAGGCTACTCTTCATGATAATGAATAATAGAATCGTAATAGTGAATGAAAAACTATGCGCTAGTTCAGATGATGGATAATAGTCTATGGCAATGATGGATGATTGAATAATGCATAAAATATTTATCGAGACAAGAAGAAAAGTTGAGAAATAGGGCTAGGTCTGATTGTGTGCATGTTATTGGAGCAAGCCCCTTATTAACAGAATCTGCAAGTTTTTACATGCGACTACGCACCTATAAAACTCCTTACTTTACCCATTTAATTTAGCTTTATCGTTAAACCGTAATAATTGGGAGTTTGTAGAAAGGGTTAAAGAGAGTGCCATTTTAACAAGACAATAAATATCGTACATTGTGTGTTAAACGATAAATTTGATAAAACGTCCAACACTGTTGTCTAGCTGAACGTGTGTGGGGCATGCATTCGTCGTAATTCGTACTTCACAGTAGATTTTTCATATTATTAATGTTACTGTATCTTGCCTACTCACGGTTTATGTTTTTGTGACTTGAATTGGTTGCAAGATTTCGTTTGACCTTAGTTTATGGATCCCCTCGGCATAAATGGTCATCAGACATGTGGGCAGATCGATTCTTTGAACGTACGTTTCCTTTTGAAAATCCTTTATCTTCGTCAGACTTTGGTGTCAGCACTGACTGATAATGATGACGACAAAATAACGTGAAAAATGCAGGCCGTGTCAGTTTCATGGAAAGGTGGATCTTTTGTGGCTCTCTTTACCACATTGAATTGAGAAGATTTGAATTGAAAGAGTAACTTATCAGAAAGTACAAGAAACAAGCGCAGTACACATCTTTGGACGAAGATGTGATAGTAAATTGTAATGCGTTCAACAATTGGGAATGTCTTTTGCTATGAAATGAATATTGTATTTTATGCACAAGGTAGAGAATTTGCCATTATTATAATTATTATAATATGAATACGACCACATATAAGATAACTTCGAGTGGCTCTTACTTCGCTTTAAATGACTGATGTACGAGTAAACTGTTATAGCAGGAATTCTTCAGAAAAGGTCCTTTTATAGTTTTACTTAATAGCATGTTGGTGACTAAAAAATGTTTTCAGTGCATTCTGTTTCTGAGGTCTCAAATGTATGTGGGATTAAATTTTAGGAATTTAGAAAGGTGTTAGTCAACAAGTCTCTAGTCTATACGTTCAAGTTTTTTTTCTTTTTTCGACGAAAGGTATGTTTAATCATTGTGAACTTGTTCATTTGTTTTTATTATAATCAACATATTCCATGTATGAATAGATTGCCCGAGCGACTTCAGGGTTGCGAAAGCCTTTCTTTGTACCGATCACCTACAGCCATGTTTTACTGCTGGGTCACAGGGAAAATAAGAAAAACTCGCGGAAGCATCTGCAAATATTAACAAAGAGAATCAGTAAAAGGTGATAGTTTCTTAGACGAGACCGTTCCAAGGATTAAGAATCGGATGAATTAAAATAGGCGGCCAAAAAGTTCAAAGTTCATTGAATGAAATGAATTGTATTTGCCGTTGTATTTCTACAGTAGGCACATCAAGAATTAAATCAAGATTCTGGCAGATGTGTGGGTCACAGTCACTCATCTCTAGTTATTAATGCCATAATATTCCAGTTAAATTAGACTGCTTCAATAAGGTCAACCACGACTTATTCTTACATAAGAAGTCCTAAAACCTTAAAGGGTTCTTCTAAGTAATCTGCGAAGGAATTTTACAACGAAGTTTAAAAATGTTCCGTTGCTTTAATCTAAAATATTTTACATAATAACAAGAAATTCTAAGCCTTTTAAATAGCCAGGTCTGCACTTTAATTACCGGTAACAAAAGTCAAAAATATTACGATACGGAGAAAACAAGAAGAGTCACGCTTATTTATTCCTGACTCAATGAATCTTTTTATTATTTATTAGATAGCTAGCTGAAAAGCAAAAGGGCGGTATTCTGCATTTTTTACATATTCACTGCAAAAACTATATAAAGACCGAAACAAATGCATAATAGTAGCAAACAATAAATTTTGTACTTGTACTTCTATTTTCATCAGTTGGTTTGGTAGATGTTTCTTTTGATTCCAATTTTAGCTCGTTCATCATCATCAAGTTATAAAGTAAAAGTGTACCGTTTTTCATTCTTATAAATCCATCTGGCCCTGACGTTCATTTCATTCTTCTGCTTCTGTGCATTATACTTTTCTTTTATTGCGGAATGATGAGGGAGGATGGAATCGAGAGGAAAATCTCTCAACAAAAACTAGCAAATGGGCATCTTATAAATTTCATTAAATTCATCAACTTCATTTACCGCACCAAGTGGCAGCACCGCACCATCAACAACCAAAAAGCAGCACTATACTGACGTTAGTAGACTGTATTGTATACTTAATGATATAATATTCTTCTTAGTAAGAGGATTTTCTGTGTGCGTAAAAAACTGTAAAAACACGTAAGTTCGTCTTCTTGAAAAGCAAAACCATTTTATTAATAAAATATTACGGCAGAAATCAAAGCGTATAATCCACAAAGAACGCCATCATTGGCTAATATTTTCGGTTCGGGCACACGTCGTTCTTTGTGCATCTCTCTATCTCTGAATTAAGGCAGCATAACGATGAACGAAGAATGTTGATGATGTTATGTAAACTAACAATGTAATGTTAAGATATACTCAATTTTTAAAGATCATTCAAATTGATAAGTTGTCTTTCTTCTTTTTTGGCTCAACGAAAA
Organism: Cyphoderus albinus; assembly: GCA_021029165.1. Taxonomy (NCBI): domain Eukaryota; kingdom Metazoa; phylum Arthropoda; class Collembola; order Entomobryomorpha; family Paronellidae; genus Cyphoderus; species Cyphoderus albinus. Next base: position 9,304 of record VYYJ01004876.1, read on the forward strand.
CGAAAATCAAATTTTTTACCTGTTTCTTGTTGTTTCCTTACTCCGCATCTCGTTAGTTGGACGAAAGAAAATATTCTCATGTGGATTATGTAATAAATATGGTACATGGTACCGTGAACACTCCTTGAAACTTGCAACCTCCGCATCCGACCGACCGAATGTCAGACATAAACTTGGCCAAGTGTGGCCGGTGGAAGATTCGTTCGAAGAAACTTATTTACGGAATTAAAAAAACTACGGTCCATGTCGGCTAGCTAAACTGGCGAAGGTTTCGCATCGATTGCCATTCTGATGAAACCTTGCATTCTCCTTCAGTTCGTAATATAATATTCCCTGCTGATGTGCACCAGGAGAGAGAGGAGCAGAGATAAAACAAAATTTATGCTCGTATTTTACCATTTCCTGAATACTGACTGACGTTAAAATTGAAACAGGAAACTGAACAGATGCAGCGATGGATTTGTGCCTAATGTACTGCACCTATAACTTAATAATCTTTTAGGCCTTTTTTATAACCTAAAGCTCAGCATGTATTTATGTCTGATGCATCTTGAATGATTTTTATTATTTTTGCCTTCGCATTGGAATTTGGAGAATCAAAATAGTACAATAATTGATTAAAAATGAATGTTGAATTCTGAATTTTTATTTACGTGGCCTTGAGTTGTAAGCGGCGAGCGTGTGTAGATAAATCGTGTTAGGGAGGGGTCGACAGTCGTTTAGTACCTCTACAATCCCAAAATGTTCAGTGAGCACAAACGAGTTGCAGTTACATTAACAATAGGGCTGTGGCAGAATGATCATTTAACTGAATTTTTAATTTCAAATCTTGAGTCATTCGGTCTCACGGAGTGACCATGCTTTAACAGGAATATGAGATAATCGATTGGTAGGCTGATTATTTCTCATATTAATCATTTCCAATCATTAATTGCTTTATATAATAGCGGTGGCGATGATTAAATAACGCAATTTCGTCGCAGTTGGAAGATTATTCCTGGTGTTAAAAAAATTCGGCCACGAATCTTTTTTATAAAAAAGAACAACGAACACCTTTGTGCCTATCCTCATATCTAGCTACCACACATATCGGTGTACGGAGCAATAATCAACAATCAATTTGAATGAATGATTCATAAACTTCATTTTTTAGTAAAGCTTACATAATTCTTACTTTTTTCTTACAGCTCCACCGCCGTTTTCCACACGAGTTGCATGCAATGAAAACGAGATGGTAGTGGATATCCTGAGCTCATCCACCAACACCATTGCCGAGACTTACCTCCAAGGACTGAAGAATTATCCAGGTACATTTATTTCTTTTTTGTAACATCCTCCTGTCTGAAAATACGTGCACGCGTGACATGACGTGATACTAATAATCTGCACTCAAACCAATTCCCCAAAAACATAAATTTTTTGTGGTGGTTTCCATTGAAGAGCTAAGAGCTCAAAAATGCTTTTAAGAGGCATAATCCATAATTTTCGATTCGCGGATATGAGATGTATTAAAATAGAAACTTTTTCTAGCAAACCCTTCAAGAAAGTATTTCTTGAAGCCCAGTCATTTTCTTTCCCATGTGAAGACACACACAGACTTGAGTAAATTTCAGAAGAGGCTGTAGACAATGATTTAATAAAATTTTACAATAAATTAGTTCGTACGAAACAGGAAATTAGCAGGTTCCCCACATAAAAGACTGAAATTTCTTATTTTTTCCTCCCTTCCTTTCTGGGAGATTTTTTTGCACACATCCAATCAAGTCGTCACACACGTACTTTCATAAGTTAGATGATTAATTTGCAAAAAATGCACCCTTCTAGATTATCGTTGTTTGTACAAAGTAGACAGTGAAATAATAACTTAACTCTAGATTCTAACTGCTCAGCTCGTGCTTGCCATTCTTCGGAAACCTCCTTCCTGTTAGCTGAAACTGAGCTTTTCTTCATTTTTGAATCACGATAAAACATCTGCATGTATTTTAGTGTAGCGTAATTTTGTGCTGCAAACAAAAGCACTTTCTCGTTTATCTCCTTGCTGTTGTTTCTTTCTCTCTTTTATTCTTAAAGTGCTAGAGTCCGTTGTTTTCTCTCAGCGTAAGCAGATAATGATCAATTAAATTGGCTCGTTTTGGAGGTAACTGCGAATCTTGCATTTCATCGTAGTGAGTGAAAAGCTATTCCTAATCATAAACCTAACGCTAATCTTGTTCAGCTTGAGCCCGTTTTATGGCAACTTCCTTCCCCGTCTTCAATGATGATCCCTGTTTTCCTTAAAGAAAGAGAGTTTTATTCGCTTGCAAATTGCACACGAAAAATCCCAGCACACAGCAAAATATTGAATGGGCTAGCGAATAACGATGCTTGTAAATGCGCCTAAGTATTATTTTTATGGCTCAAAATTGGCATTCAAATAAACTGATTATAGGCAAGGAGCTGTGTGAGCAGTCATAATATTCACAAATTTGCAGAGAAAATAAGATTATTAGAATGCTCAACAAGTCTGCCTACTTTTCTTCTCTACAATTCAATCATTTTACTCCGTTCTCCGCTATCCTTTTATTATAAAGAGGAAGAGAGTTTTTTATTCTCTCAAATTGGAAATGATTTAGCCTACCCAAGTACCAACTACCCACTCATCAGTTTGAAGTTTTAATCACAATAAAAATAGCAGTTAGTTTCTTCTGTCTAATTAAGGCACTGTCTCTGATGCGTAAGTAACCGCTGCGATGGTTTCTTTTTATTGCTGTTTAAGAAATAAGTTTGAAGAAAGCTCGGCCACGTTTTTGTGCGTGAGTCTGTGACAATGTGTCATTGCGCTTACATGCATTCCTAGAGATGTTATGTTTGTATAATTGTATTGTATTGCAAGGGGTGGGCTAACGCCCGCTACTGAATCCAATTAAGAATTATTGTAGTCTACCCCATTTTCTGGCATCTCACAGAGAAGGGTTACTCTGTGAGGAGTGCTGAA
>VYYJ01004877.1:0-12274 GCA_021029165.1 Cyphoderus albinus
AGTAAAGTTTTCTTCGTCCGAGTCGATCGGAGAAACGGAGGCAAATCTTTTGGCCATTCTTCTGCCTTTCGCACAATGGCTTGGCTCCTGGAATAGTAGCATTAACCCGATTTTATATGCATTTTTAAATTCGAGTAAGCTATTAGCTATTCATTTACAATGAGAGGATTATTTCGTTTAATGTATTTTTATTTCATTGTAATTTAAAAATTTGATTATTTTTCAGAATTTAGAGAAAGTTTCAAATCCCTTCTCCCATCGTGGATGCCTCTGGTAATGCGGAAGCCTCGCACTAACGTAATCACGAATGGAACGATTGTGGGTACTACGGGGACTCCATCTTATACTACCGTATACACAGCGCGTAGTAGCGGAAGGACGAGTAGCTGTAATAGTCGTAATAGTCGTCGTTTTCATCATCATCACAACAAAAACAACTTTCATCATCACAGAACTTTGCTGGTGAGCAACGACCGGGCCACAACCACCGCGACAACGAGAGCCGCTACTATTAACGCTTCCGCTGTCATAACTGATTTGTAGTGGTCAACGAACATGCAAAAAAGTAAATTTACTTTTTGACAAAATACATATATGTACATACATACACTCGGAACAATCAAACTTGTTACATTAAGTTATGTATCTCTGCTGTATATATTGATATTGTTTGGAAAATATAAAATATAAATCTCGCTGATGCAAAGGAAAAATGAATCATCGCCTCATTAAGTAGTCAGTAGCAAGCGCAAATTATTTGCTAAAATAATGAAAGCTCACCAGCCCACAATCATTATTATGATGATAGCATTACAATTACCTAGAACTCATTAAAATGCATAATTTTCTCCCGATTCTGAAACACTAAAATTGCGTTACATCAACATTAAGAGTTATGCAAATAAAAAAAGTTTTTATTATTGGTAGTAATTTTTTCAGTTGCCACACTCATTACCTAAGCACGTTGTTACAGGCGAGCATTGTTTTTCTCAGAAAGCATTTCTCTATTATTAATCACTTCACGTTTATGATTCATGCAATTTTTTGCCATCATGTCGATTGGTACTTTGCACTGATTCATGGTAAGATTTTTCGTCTGATTTCTTGTTTTTCTTGGGAAGGCATTTTTCACCCTTGAAGAGATTGCGTTGGCTTTTCATGTTGTATTTAAGCTCCACTTCACAGTGAAAAACATGTTTTGCTGTCACTGCGCATTAGTTCAACGTCCAACGTATCACGCCTTGTTGCCAATTTTAGTTTCCACTTTCCAGTCTGGGTTAAGATGGGAAATTGGGTTAAATCGATAGTAAACACAAAACATTTCAACCAAACTTGGAAGTGGTTATCCAAAGAAGAATGCCAGAGTTTATTTGTTTGATTATTATACTGTCGATTCATACGCATTTATGAACATAAAAAACATTAATTGTTCCGTTCTATACAAATGTTGATGTTGATGACGCGTGACCATTGCCCTTGATTGTATGTCATTACGTCGTCGTAAACGCTTATTTGCAACAAGCTACAAATCAGGGCAGTCACTACAACATCACCTGAAGAAATTTGCCAAATTGGAAGCGGAATTGCATGTTTCGTTATAATGCATAAAATTCCGTCGTTTTTTTTTTGTCAAAAGCTTTTGTTCTTGTTTACATGTTTCAATACCCGACTCTTTGAAACACTAAAATGCTACGAGCATTTACATGTCTATTTGATGATGTTGAAACTCGCGACAGAAAAAAATTCATAAAGCCCGTCACAGGATTTTTAAAGGTTCACATCAACTAATAAAAAGAAGCAGAACGTATGACTCAAAAGAGGTCTCCGCTCAAATCTCTTCTCGTTCAAATGCACAAACAATAAACGTCAAAAGTCACGTTCCTCAGCACGAAATAAAAAGGCCAAGGAACTTGGTACTTATGAGTGCTTCTGTTTCCAACGTTTAGCACCAAATAGCTTTACATTACATGAACACTTAAGGATAAAGCGAGATGACGATTTTCATTTGTGTTTATGTACAAGGATTTTCCAAGACACTCGCGAAACTCACCAGGCATTGAGGTGTCAATCCTTTACCTGAACCAGCTCAAGAACAAACTTGTCAAAGGTACTTTTCTTACACTTCATGCCCTGTTTTTGTACACTTTGTTCAGATTATTAAAAAAGTCTAGGACACGGCACGACGCAAAGAGGAACGCAACAACGTATAACGTCAGCATCAGCAAGAAAAACGTGTGATGCTTGATTGGACAGGTGAATTGCTCTTGTAGTCAAAGTCAAGCGCAAGTAAAAGTTTACTTATATAAAACAACACTACTATTTACTGACCGTTTCTTCAATACTTCTCTGTACCGCTCGGGCTCAACATTTTTTTTATGTTATCTTGTATTTAGCTCAGGCTACATGTAAAACAAATTGTAGTGAGCTGCTCCAACTTTGAGCGTTATACATTTGATATTTAGTCTTTATTAAAAGACATCACTCTTCATAGTTTTACACAATGCACCTACCTTCATGAATTTATTATTAGACCTTCTTTACTTTAATAATATTGTTTGCTGAAAGTTCACGGTACACCGTGACCAGGTGTATTTCTTGGGAAATGGGCTTGTATTATTTATGTTACATATCATCGGTATCGTTATACAAATTGTATAATACAATATGTGTGACTTTTGGTTAATAATCTTTTTATGGAATGTAGCCAAAAAATAGCCCTCTACTCTCGGTCCTCCTATGTATGTGTGCGATTATTATTTTATTATGCATTCATATCTGACGAACGAAAAGAGTACGCCTCTCCGAAAAAAGATGAATGTAAAATCACACACTAAGAGCTTCATGCTGCACATATCACGTGTAATTTTCTCTATTACACACATGGGAGCAGAACAACAAGAGGAGAGCAAAAATACCAGTCGGGTCTCCTCACAATTCCTGGAAATCAGAACCATTTTTAGATATTTTTATTGCTACACAAAAAGGAGCGATATTAACCAAATGAAAAAATATAAGCACTTTAAGCATATCCCTTTCGATATTAAATGTAGAAATGTGCATGACTTTTTCATGACATGACACCATCAACAGCCATCATTGTCGTCATCATCACATTTATCGGCATCAACAGCCACAAGGTATGCAGCTGCATTGTAATGGAATTAGTAGACTGAAAAAGTCGAAGCAACAGTGGCAAAAGCAAGCAGGATGTGAACAAACTGACTCTCCTGTTGTCTGAATTTTTATTCAGATCCTCCTTTGAACTTCTCAGTTACAAGAAATATTATCGTTATAAGCGAACAGTGTTTGGAGCATGAAAATTTCAAAGGATTCTTTCAGTAATTTGCTTCAATTTCTCCATTCTCAAAGTTATAATCATTTTCCGAATAAATTATAGATTGCATTTGACACAAAGGAAAAAAAGCAAATTGGATATTTTATTTTCATTCGATTGTTTGATCAATCCGGATCTATTATTACATACTATCCACAAAGTGTTCACTGCTATAACTTTTTGATCTCTGCTGACTTAATTTGTTATTGTGCGAACCTGTTTCGATTATATTAAAAACACTACCTGCGGTGAACACAATAATATCTTTCGTGATATTAAAGAGGAGCGACAGAGATTTCCTCGGAAAAACGTTTTTATTCTTCGCTGACGGCTTACATCGTAAAAAAAAGTTTGTATCTGTACAAATGTAATAATAATCGTAGAGAAAAGTTCCAAGAAAATCGGAGGAACAATTTCGGCATAATTTTTTGCGAGTGTTCATTTCATCATGATCCAATTAAAGTAGTCCATACAATGAGGACAATTCATCCATTCGCGATGATATAAATAGGGAATCTCGGACGACAGAGCACGGCAGTTCATTATATTAATTAAGTCCAGAATTTTGTGCCATTCTCCCGATTCTCGTGAAAACTCTGCCGCGCTCCTTTTTCGCGAAAACGTGGTCCATCAGAGAAAGTAACTTTTAATCACGGAAATTATTATTGCGGAGAAGTGAATGTGCAGGCTATTGCGTGTCTTTCATTGCATTCCCACAAAAAAGACAATCTGCTGAAGTTCCTCCAGACTCCACAACGGCAACTGTCAGTTTCCAACTGTCCTCCCAAAGAGAAAGTCAAAAGGCAGAAGCTACATGAGATTCAATACGAGGTCCAACTTTTGTGTCACTCTCCTTTGACCACCTCCATTCATTCATTGATAACTCTCCCTTGGAGAAATTAATCTAGAAAATCGGTTCAAACGGACACAGACGTTCGTGAAACGTCAATATAATCCTCACAATACGAATAAAGGACTTTCTCTCTGACACAACATCAGTTTCCTTTTCTTATCTGCCGTAATCAGAAAGAGAGAGAGGAAAGATTCCTCTGTGCGGGGCAGGGAAAAGAGAAAGCTGAAGGCTTTTTTATTTTTAGCCCCATTTCCTACATTATTTCAAAGGCATCTTTCCTTCGTTTTACAAAGTGAGCAAATAATATTGTGACGGAACTTCCGCTTCTTTTCAACTCCATAACAAAAGTGTAATCACAATCAGAGAAAAGGCAGAATAATGAAAAGATCAAACAGCAACAGCAGCCGTGACAATCTTTTGACGTGGGGCAAAATGACACATATTTCTTTCTCCAGCTGGATGCAAACGTTCGTCCTACTTTTCCTCTTGCTAGGTGCTCAAGTGAGTGGAGCACCACTTGACGAAGAGGAAGGAATGACGCATGAACGACAATCCGAGTTATCCTCTCATCACCACCCTCAACCTCAACACCGTCACAACATGAATAAAATGAATGTGAAACTGATTACAGACAGTCGAGGTGAAGAGGACGAAGGTGGGCCTTTACAGCAGCAGGGAGGAATTTCCCTGCCAAAGCTGCGGGCGGTTGGACTTTTACTCGAAAAGTATATCTACCCCATAATTTCAGCTAATTTAGTATTTAAATATAAACCGAGATTGTACACAAGCGAAATAAATTTTCTTGATTTCCTCTTGCAGCCACAAGCTATTTTGTGTTGCAACTGAGACTGGACAAAAATACTAATTTTTTGTTGGTGGGTGTTCGAATAATTTTTATGTAGGTACAGACAAATAGAAGCAGCAGGAAAGGAACGTGCGATTGAGGAAGAGCTTGAGCAAGAGCAGGCTGAGGCTGAAGAAAGTGGATTAAGAGGTCGTCAAATGGCGAGTAGTGGAAATTTTAATGGTAAACTTGCGAGGGCATTGTGGAGTCAAGATTATGAGAGAAGGGCATCCGGTAAGTAGGTACAGGAAATGAAATAAGAGAAAGCTATTTGAAGTCCTGAATTAATAATTTTTTATTTCCGTGAATTGCGCTCTTATAAATCTCAACATTTGTGAAATGTAAAATTCGCAGAAATATGCGGGACAAGCGCATCTCTTCAGTGTGGCAAACGGATCTTGAACTTTATTGAAGATGAAGAAAAGGACCTCAGTGTCCATATGAAGTGCGACCTGAGAGAGGTAGCAAAAATCTCATTTCATTCTATACTCTCTCTCTCTATGCATGAAAAATGAAAATCTAATTCATGGGAATTTTGCACGTGTATGGCTGTCCAACTTGTGCAACCTTGACTAGTGCTTCATGCAATACCACCCTGCTTGAAATTTATATTTCATTTTTGTCTCATCTTGATATGATAGGATTTCCTTAAATGTATTGACACCGAGAAGAAGAATTGCCTTGAGCTTGCAGAAAGTTCCATTCTACCTCAATTACCACCGAAAGAAATGATCAAAGTTGAGCAGTCGAAACTGTGGAAAGTGCTTTGGGCCGCTGGGGGATGTGTTCTGTCCAACTAGTGAAATAATAAAGAGCCAACCTTGGATTTGGTGCACAGGTACGGTAGATGAATTACGACACGTGCTTATTTTACTACTGTTCAAAACAACTGGAAATCCGTTTATGGGGAAATATGATACAACGCAGTAAATGAGTAAAACAACTGCAAATTGCAATGGACCATACTTCGCATTTTATTTATTTGCAGATAGATAATTTATTTAATTTAAATGTGTTAAAGATTTTAAATTCACATATTACACACTAAGACAGAATAGTATTAAATTCTACTGTAACTAGTTAAAAATTTGGAAAATATCGTGCACTACCACTTTTTAAATAATAAACTCTAATTTAGCCAAAAACAAAACAACAGTAATAGACAACTTTTGGGACAACTTTACTGATGCGGACTTACCTGTTTGTGTTTCCTTTTGTTATGATCGGAATAAATGTCAAAGTCAAACCAATATTTTTCAGTTTGGATGATTTAAAAAATAATTTACCAATTGAAAAAGTTACTAAAACAAAACAAGGGACAAAGGACTCATTCATTAAAATTACCAGCCAAGTGACACAAAGATTGCACACATACACACAAAAAGCTATTTACAGCACATTTATATATTTTTAAAGATTTCTTTGTGGCAGTCACTCAAAACACGAACAATCGCCAGAATATTCTATTCTACATTAACTTTAATGGCTCACCTACAAAAGCAGCACTTTTACTTCTTGCTTGCATTTACCTTTCATGCCATAACGTTACAAACACATTGTAGACCTATCCCACGAAACACACATTTGACGTCTTTATATAATAACTTTAATAAAATGTCCGGTTCCTTTTCCATTGTCTTTCCAACTTCATTCGCAGTTTTTAACGTTGGGTTTGCAGAAAAACGGCAACTGAATTTTAGAACTGATTACTTTCTCTTCGCGAAGAATTTGGTTTATCCTAAACGGTGACCATTGGAGGATATCATATTTTATGACTATAATTGAAGTATAGCCATTTTAACGTGACCAGCCCGTCGTACAATTACTATTTAATATGCAGCATAACCATCATCGTAATCGTGCATGTCCATATCTTTCTCTTGTTTGACATAGCCACCGAAATCTTCCAAATGTTCGTACTCTGGTGGATAATCTAAATAAAATAATGGACATTACATTATCAAATGAAAGAAATGACCCATACAATTCGAATAGATAACTTTCTGTCTCATTGTTAACTCCACTTACCATCCAAAGGTTCTTCTTTAACTTTGACTCGGGTAAGGTCAAACTCTTTATCTTTGTCCTTATTTCTATCCTTGTCCCTGAAGAATATAAACAACCGTTCATCCAAAGGTATAGGGCAATGAATTAAAAACCATGTAATTAAATAGATTGCTGGAGTTTGTTGTAAACAGCAAAACTTAATTTGACGATCATGGGACACCTACCGTCTATGCTCACGATCTCTGTCCTTGTCCCTTTTATCCTTTTTCCTATCATTTTCCCTGGATTTACTCCTTCTCTTTTTCTTATTGTCACGAGACCGGGACCTCTTTCTTCTCTCAACTCTTTCACCCTCTTCAGGTTGTTCCTTGTCTTTATCTCTTCTGTCTCTGGAGCGGGAACGAGACCGTTTCCTTTTCCGGTCTTTGTCGCGTTTTGCATCACGGTCGTCACGATCCCGATCCCTGTCACGTTCACGACTTCGTCTTCGCTCTTTATCTTTATCTTTTCTATCGCGGTGTCTTGAATTTGAGTCGTCTCGTATACGTTCTTTAGATCGCGAACGGTCTCCTCTCCGCTCTCGCTCCCTCTCACGACCTCTGCCTCCTTCTTTATCGGAGTCACGGAATCTATCCCGATCGGGTTCATCTCGCCCAGATATTTTAACGTTTACCTCGGGGCCACCTTTCCTGGTTCTACCTAAGCCGCCACCTGTGACAAAAAAATACAATGTTCTCATGCAATTCTCATAAAATTGGTTTCAGAGAATAGTTTATAATTTAAAGTATACATACCTAAACGTCTTGGTAGCCATCCTTTCACTGTCCGACCCCGCTCAACATCCACAACCACACGCCTCCCATCAATCTTTTTACCATCGGCATGTTTATAAGCAGCTGAAATGAGAAAAATACCTTGTTTAGAAAATTGACATTTCCGCAAAAGTAGATAGAAACAAATTAACTAAATGCCATTGCAGTTTAAATGCTGGTTCCTGCTGTACTGAATGTACTCCAATTACTGAGTTGATCTACGTTTTTTTGTCTTTTGCCTGTCTGCACTACTCAGAGCTAATGGATGAAGTCAACTTATTCAAGTAATTTCCGTGAAACCTATTTCACCTGAAGAAAACGAATATGAGTTCATGACAAATCCCACTCCTACAGAGACATCATCCATCTAAGTTGAATACTAAGGAATATTCTGACTGACTGCATTTTCGTAATTCAACTTACCTCGTGGGCCTTATACAATACTATCAAACTCTTTGATCTTAACAGCCTACGAGTGTCTCAATTCAGTCTTAGTCTTTCGTTCTTGCATCTAAGGATAACTTTTTGAGCGTTATTTCTCACTTCCTGTATGATTTTTTTTGTATAGTTCCTTACTTCCCTAGTTTGTGCCCAATGAGTAATTGTATGCAAAAGAGGCAATGCAATGATGATATTTGGTGGAACTTACGCATCACCTAAGTTTCCCCCGAGTCAAGTCACTCTCCATCATCAACAAGAGTGAGTGAAGGTGAGCTTTCTCTCTGCTTTATCAAATTCATCCGTTCCGTTTTGCTCTTTTCATTTGCTTTCTTTTTTCATGTCCCCAACCACAAACTTACCAACAACATTCTACTTACCCATTGGGACTGGTATTATGATTAATTAATTTTGTGGGTTTAACTTACCCGAAACAATATTTTTCGAAATTGTAACTAGTCTTCAAAATAAAACACGTTAATGAACTTGTAAAAATTTGATTTGACTAATTAGAAAAAATGAAAAAGGTTTACCAACCAGAATTTCCCCTGTAACAATGTTTACCCATTTAGAAACAAAGGTTAAACATGGTACGTAAATAGATTACCTAATTCTTACCAATGGCGTTTGGGATCTCTAATGAATAACTTACGTTTTATATACGGACACGGAACTTACTTTCAATTGTATTAAAAATTCCAACAATTAATTTTTGAAACCTGATGACTGATGATACCCATTTTCTCGTTTTCTCACATAGACGGCCATTTTAGCCAAATGGTCTTACCAAATTTTACCTGTATTTTGGTTATTTGGCATATTAAATCAGAGATGAAGATTGAATAGTCATCATCATCCAAACTTCCAGGGTAATCCCCATACATTAGGATTTGCCTCAATCAATTGGAATTCAAATAACAGACGTTTCCAGTCATGTTATAAATTTAATGAAAAATTTATGACTAAATCAGCTCGAGAGTTGACCTACCAAATTCCCTGACTTACCATACTTTTATACCAAAAGATTTTCTTACCACCTCGTCATATCATAATATAGTGCTGTACTTGTCGAAGAAGATGAAGATGATGATGATGACCTGTTTTGTAGTTTGTTGAAGATGTTCAATTTTATGAGCTCAGTACCTCTTAATTTATACTATAAGTTAATATGATAATCTGCATGCAATGTACAGCGCGAACGCTGGATACGATTTTCAGGATATAACAATATGCCTGGCTTCTGATTTTAAAATTTGTTTACCACTTTCTACATTGGACAACTGAATCATGAAACTGCAGGATAAAATAGTTGTTTAAAATTTAACATTTTAAAATAGAACTTGTCTTGAAATAGTTTTCGCATTTGAATTATTTGAATGAATCAAAAACTTTGATTGACTTAAAAAAGCGAAATATTTTAAAATTCATTGGAATAAAATAACTTTGACGGGCGGGTTTAGATTTTAAATCATTTGCAGTGGTGTAAATTGAGAATTGAAATAACGATTTTAACGGTTTAAAAGGATTGATTGTTTGCTTTTCAAGCTGGTCGTTAGGATTGCCTTTCTAAACTTACGACTCAATTTACTTACAGTGCATGTCCCTCTCATGTTCGTACTCCACAAAGGCATACCCTCTGGGCTTTCCCGTCTTTTTGTTATACACCATTACAATCTGAAAACAATAAAAAGTGCGCAAATTCGTTTAAATTCATTCTAACGATAACGTTCTAAATAAATAGCATGTCAATCAGTGTGACAAGTAAGTAGTAACAATCATTAATCAATAATAATCACTCACTTTCTTTATAGGCCCATAAGATTCCATTTCTCGTCGTAGTTTTGACTCTGACGTATCAAAATTCTAAACAGAAATAGAAAAATAGAAGGGTTAATGAAATCCGCAATAAAAATAATTCTTTTCAAAATAAAGTTATGAAGGGCGGTCAGTTTTTGCACTTACAATTCTACCAATAAAGAGTGTCTTGTAGGGATCTAGCGTGGAAGCATTTTCATGTGGACTCCCTGTAAAACATAATACAATATTAACAATTAAAATATATAATATACCAATTCATTTTCAATTTTTTCAAAATGTTTGTAATCAATTTATAAACTTACACATTGCAATTTCCTGTTCTAGTTTGTATGCAACTTGTTCAGCCTTTTCTTTACGCTTTCTCTCCATCCTTTCTTCCCTCGTCTCCACTTTTGGTTTGGGCGGAGTTTCTGACGCATCCTGCAAAATTAGAAGTGTTAATTATAGCATTTTGTAGTAAGTTATAACTGCTAACTTAATTTACTAGATGTGATTCTTTTAATTTTCACACTTACCTCGAATAGGTGAAGATATTGCCCGATTCCATGGTATACTCTAGGTGGTTTTTCATGACTTAATTTAGCCACTGGAACTAAATACGGAATAGGGTCTCGCGCTGCAAACAGTGCTAGCAGGTTCGGAGGTAAAAACTGCGTCATTTTCAATAAGTTAAATGCCTAAACCTAGACTATTAATTAATTCAAACTATAATTGAACAAGAATCAGCTTTGGAGTAAAAAGCCTACTTCTTTAAATTGAGCATTAACGTTCTACTAGCACCACCACCACCGTTGGCCGTTTTATAATACAAACATTTTAATTCTAAACTAGAGAAATTCTTGATCACACTAATTGGAAACGCAAATTGGTGTTTTAATTATCTCAACACCCTATCCTAGCGTATACTAAAGAAAAATAATTAGAAAGTTGATTTTTAATTATTTTGAAAATCTGTTGTGTATTGGCACGACCTGCCAAAAACTGTCAAAAAGTAGGTAAGAGAATCAGATGTTATTGTAACTTTAATGGGGAAACCCTCAAAACCTATCTTTAATTTGTAATGGACTCCCAGTTTTCTGAATGATGATGGCGAAGAATTTCCTGGGGGTTGGTAAACAACATGAAAAGTTCAAGCTTGTAGCAGTCCGCCAAACCGCGAGCATTTTTTAACTCGATGGCGAGTCTCACCGGGGTGCCGCAACCAAAATCTGCAGAGACTGCTGCAGCTCTAGAGTTGTATTTTCCTGTGAAACCTAGAGGTCGTCCACTGCCGCGCTCAGAACTTCAGAACCCACCCACCATTAAAATTCTTTTTATGGTTCGATCGACTGAGATTCTGAATGTACTAGTATTTGTATATTTTTCGTACAGAAATCCGTTAGCCATCAAATAATTTCCTTTGTTGTCATTTTTATCGCATTCCATGATTCTCAACAGATTTTGGGAAGAAATGAAAGAATAAAAACATTATTTGTACAATTAATACAAAAAAACAATGAGACTTTTATTGAAAACTTTCTAAGAATATTCAAAATATATTTTTATGTGAATTCATTAATTTTCAATTAATATTGATTTCATATTTCACTAGCTAATCAATTTTGACGTTGAAGCTGGAGCCACACGAGCATCCCTGCTCCGCTTTCGGAATATTGATGATCCGGAATCCGGCTCTAATCAGCTCCGTCTCATAATCCAATGTTGACCCACGGAGAATGTCTAAGCTCGTGTCATCAATGACCACCAGAGTTTTATTATCAGCTTCACTTGTCTGCACAATTACGTCCTCGTCAGTAATTTTCTTGTCAATTTGAAACTTGTACTGGAAACCGGAGCAGCCACCACCCTCAACACTAACTCGAAGAAAGGTGTCACCCTGGTCAATGATTTCCGCGAGTCGCTTTTTGCATGCATCTGTAATCAACAGTGACTCTGAAGACGCAGGGAGTCGACGTGATGAGGACGAAGAGAGGGAATTTGAGGAGATCAAAACTTGCCGATTCTGAGATGAGGAGACGAAGCGCTTTTGTTGGAAACAGGGGTAGGCGGAACCGCTCCTATTCTCTGTGGAATTGAACAAGGCGTTTGGAAGGTGATTTACGGCTGCATGGAAAATGGGTGCTTGTCTGACTAGAACGTTTCGAATTAGGAGGGACATCGTTCAGTAT
>VYYJ01004878.1:0-12274 GCA_021029165.1 Cyphoderus albinus
ACGACATTTATCATTTGGTTTTGGTTAATTTTAATTTGGAGGAAGAATCGTTTGATTATACTGTACATATGTATTTGACTTCAATTAACGGTTTTAAGTAATTTCATTTCATTGAAAAGTAAAAAAAAAATCCTCTTAAAGAGATTTTCAAACTGCATTAATGAATTAATTATTTTTTAATATTTACTTTGAAGAATTAGAACACTTTTTCTAATTTTCAATGTTTCATTTTCTGATTCATTAACATGAACACAATTTTTTCCTGTTTTAAATACTATGATATTTAATTGGTTATGTAACTGTAGTTTGTATTTTGTAATCTAGTCTTTTTTGGTATTTATTTAATATGTAAATAATTTGTATTTGGAGTCTCTATTTTGAACGGTTTTCGCATTAATGTATGGAGTAGTTAAATTAATTAATGGTATGCAGATTTCAGATTTTCAGATATTGTTTTTTGATGTGATGTAATAAAATGTAAATTCCCTGCCACTGTAAAATCAGATCAGATTCTGCAGACTATGAATCTCTAAGAATGGACACATGCACGCACGTACACACACACGGATGGACACATCAAATACTTTTTGTTGATTAATTTAATTATTGAATTATTGAACAATTCCGAATTCCGGAAGTGAAAGCTTTTTCTTCAGAGTTAAAAAAGTCGAAAAATGGAAATCGTCTCTTTTACAACAATACGTTTGTTGTGTAATGTTGCATTGATGAACAAGTTTCATGTGACCTTGGCTTTTACTTGACCTGACCTCGATAAGCTACGATAATAAACCCTTAGCCATATCAAATAGCAAAAACTGAAAATCCCAATTAAAAAGTAATGTGACAAAGTGCATTGATGAACAAGTTTCATGTGACCTTGGCTTTTACTTGACCTGACCTCGATAAGCTACGATAATAAACCCTTAGCCTTCTTATCAAATAGCAACTGAAAAACCCAATTAAAACATTCGTTTCATTTCCCATTGCTTTTCAAAGTGTCTGAAAGGGATTTGGAGACGTTACACTTGCATACATCGTTCGTCGCCATCTTGGCTTCTCCAGGTTGAAATTTGCGTTGTTGCCATTCTCTGCCCCATTACCGCTACAATTGCCGTTTTCCAAGTCATTCGCATATTGACGTTGATACTGATACAGGCAAGAATTGCTTTTTGTCTTTGCTGTCAAATCATTCATGTTTCCCGAAGATGAAGAATGTGAGATTTTCTCGAACTTTTCCACCAAGAGGCTCACTTTTTGTCAATGTATTCTGGGGGCGGATCTGTCATTCATTGACCTGGTCGCCCTGAGTTTCGTTCCCCTCCGAATCTGATCCATGAGCGAGTCGCGACACACCGCGGGGTCTGAGACGCTCTTCGATGAGATCCAATTGCGAACCCGGAACGCTCTTGACATTTCGCCCACGGAGTTTCCCTTCGAGGAGGTCAACTTGGACGTGAAGCTGGCAGCCCGGCCGTTTGACCCTTGGGGATGGGAATGATGCTGAAGTTGATGCTGATGATGATGTTGTGAATTTGTTTTCTGGGATGCTGGATGTTGCATTGTCGCCATTTTCTTCTCATTCGGGCTCGGTCGCATCTGGCTCAGCTTCGCGTTCAATGTCTGCACGAAAATCTCTTTGGATGTGACCACCGGCGGGGGTGTTTTATTTCCTAGCACGCGATTCTGCACGAATGTCGCTGTCGTTTTCAGGATTTCCTCGGAAAATCGCCGTGGATGTCTGGGGCTCTGGTTATTGCCCGCATTTCCGTTTCCCACCTGTTGATAAATGGGCTGTGGCTGTGGCTGATAGACCTGCGAGTAAATTGGCTGTGACTGCTTATCATGAGGGTGATAAGCCGTGGACGCAGTCTGATGGTAGATGGCTTGTTGCTGTTGTTGCAAATGTCCATGACCGTGACTTGCGGAACTCGGCTGATGTTGATGTTGCTGTTGCTGCTGCTGGCGCTCTGAAACCGGAACTGGTGGTGGCCCGTGACTATGACCATGAGCCGCTTGATGCTGCTGCGCCTGAGCCAACTTTTGANACCGTGACTTGCGGAACTCGGCTGATGTTGATGTTGCTGTTGCTGCTGCTGGCGCTCTGAAACCGGAACTGGTGGTGGCCCGTGACTATGACCATGAGCCGCTTGATGCTGCTGCGCCTGGGCCAACTTTTGATTCAGCACCTGCATCAAACTCGCCCTTTGCTTGCTGGACTCGAGACTGCTCGCCGATCCGCGTCTTCCATTCGTCTGCGTTCTCGTTTCCCTCGCCTCCTCTCCCGGCTGCTTGAGAGAATTCGCCCTTCTCACCATGTTCGGACTAACTGGCTGATGATTCTTTTCCGTTAGAGTTCTAACCGTCTCCGCCACACTTATTCCACTCGAAATTCTCTGCTCGTTTGTCATCATGGCATTCTGCTGCTCCGTCGTTATCAGATAAGCCGGTGGTGGTGGCAGACTTTCCATGGACGCGTGTGGCGTCGTCTCGCCGCTGTCAAATGATCCTTGTGAATTACTCTTCGAATTTGAACCTGACCCGGAATTTGAGTTGGAATTGGAGGTGTTGAAGATGTACTGGGGGTTCTTGATGAAAATAGGTTCCCGTGGCTGATGCTGCGAGTTTCTCTGGAGCGTGTGACTTTGGTAGTCTGACAAGTTATTCGAGTTAGAGGACTGAGGCAGGTTTGTCTGGCTGTTGCTGTAGATGTTATTCGAGTTATTTAACGGCACAGGAGAACTCCGCGCGCTGGAGGAGATCGACGAGTTTCTTCGTGGAGGCGGTGGCTTTTCCTGGGTGCCGCAAGAGTTTCGCCTGGAGAGCGTTCCATTCGGTGGCAGAGGTAGTGCCGAATTTATATTCGAAGGTGGAGGTTGACCTTGGCTTCCTAAAAAGTTATTTACACAACCAAAAATAATTAACTACGAGAATTAATTATTGTTAAATTCTTATCTAAGTTAACTGTAAAAAAATTGTGTGGGTTTTTAGAAATGTGCGATAGTTTTTTTTATAAAACTGAAGAATGTTATTTATTTACGATGGGGGCTGGAAATCTTGAAAGTTAATCAAATTATTCTTTTTACCTGATAGAGAAGAATCCACAATACAATATTTAAGTAAAAAGTCTATTAAATTAAAAAATTAAGCGTTTTATGATAATGTTGTTTGCAAAATCAAAAATATTTAAATAAAAAAATGCGACATGCAGGTTATCATATCATATCATGCTCGGGTACGAAAAAAGCAAAAATTTATTAATCGACCAAAAATAAAATTCGTAGGAACACAAAATTTATATTAATTCATTATACTGCACAGTAGTATCGTAAATCGTATAAGATAATTAAGTACAATGTATTTATGTATATATTGTGCGTTAAGTAAATATTTTCATTATCATTAGATCGCTAATAATACGACAGATTACATTTAATATTTTAATTATTGTACTCCACTTATCAAAATTATATTTTAACTAGAATTTGGGCGCAAGAATAGAATGATAGCACAACACATTTTAATTAATCAATTAAATCAAAATTAATTGTTTCTTTACTAAACACAAAAAATTATTGTTATTTACGTTCAAGTTACGTATTAGATTTGAATATTTATTTACAGGGGATTTTCTACAGAAGAAGAGAAAACACAAAAACGCTAATTGATTAAATGTATAATTAATACTCGTATGAATTAATTCCTCATTAAATTCACTGCTCGGTATGGTAGTTTAGTTAATTATTAATGAATCAATGACTACACTTAAACTGAGATTTTAGTACTATTTTTATGCACCGTTAGTTAGATAGGAACTGCTACTATTACGTATGTATACGGATAATGTAGAGGTGTGAGCTTATTAAATTCATTAACTTAATTAGTGACCAAAAATTGTAATTAAGTATTTATATAGTGTGTAAGTAACGTAACGTTAAGGTTCCATTGTGGTAATTACGGTAGGGTAAATGTGGGTCCTGCCACTGGAAAATGTATTCAGTAACTGGACTGGGCAAAAATGACGACAATTAATTTATAATTAGGATGTTTCACTGGACAAAAAATACGTCTTTGGAACTAAATTGGTAAATCCTTTCTAGCCTGACTTGGCCTAAACTTTTCACACCAGGTCCCGTTTTCTAGCTAGGGACAATCTATACTTCATGAAATTATTTGCCGCAGCGTAAGAATGGGGACGGGGCATGCTATTATTTCTCTGCAACACCGGAGACGCCACTTCCGGCTCCACTTTTTCCCCTTGACCTTGCCCATGTCCAAGTGCATCGAAAACGGGCACCCTCGGATTAGCCAATCGTCTATGAATCGTTGCCACACTCAGTGGCTGAGGTAGGCTCGGAGGTGCCGAGTCCTCCTCGGGAAAAACCTCCTCAATCCCGTTTCCATTTCCCATCGAGCAAAAAGAGTTTCGCGAGCCGGGAAACATATCTGCTCCGGAGTAGGAGGCGGCGCTACTAACATACATGCTATGATGGCGTCCTTGCAGCATAAAATTACGTCCTCCATTCCAATTACTATTTCCATTCTGTACATTTCCGTTTATCCAATCTACTTTACTCCGCCAATCCCCTCCGCCGTAGTTAAAATTCGCCATTCCATTCCTACCCGGATCCTGACCTTGACCTTCGTCATCCTCGTAAACGCTACTTAATCCAGACATGCTCTCCATGTCGCCACAGTCATCCCGTGACATTGACACGGTTTTGCTACTAGAAATCGAGCACGTGCTCATCGATCCGAGAACACTTTCTAATTCACTTCGAAACCCGTCCGCTGACATTGACAATGACATTGGAGGGGGAGGAGGGGGTACAAAAGTAGAAGCGTCATTAGCAAAGTCACCTTCTGAAGTCTTTTCGATCGAATGAGAATCGTCTGGGTATCCCCGAGAGTTTTGGTTGTTGCCATTTCCCATTCCATTCCCGTCCTGGTTTTCCGCAATCTCTCCCTGGAAAGTAATTTTTAAAAAATAGTTTTTTTTTCAATGATCTCAAAAAATACTTTCTTAATTGAAAACAAAATTAATTTAATTACCTTTCCCTGTGGCGTCATCAGCTCAGGTGGTGGAGGTGGCAATTCATCGGCTTGACGCTGTAACTTCGCAGACGCCATTTGGTTCAACTCGTGCATGTTCACGTAAACGGGTTGAGGAACAACTAAAACAAAGCCATCAAGTAAGTTAGCTAAATGAAACTTTTTTTATACTTAATTTATAAAATTAAGCAATAAAATGTTTGAGTACTCACTCATATCATCCGATGACTGATTGAAGTCAGGAACATTTGGAACGGGCTTTTCCGGCTGGTGAGGATCCTTGTCCTTCGATGAGTTCACTTTCCTTGGCGGTTTCGGAATGGAACTTCCGCTGCCACTCGCTCCTCCAGGTCTTTCCAGTGATGATCCACGTTTCGGAACGGGAGGCTTCGCATCCGACGATTTTCCTCTTAACAAGCCATAAATTTCGGAAGCCGCTTGGTAAATTTTATTTCCTGCAATTAAAAACAACAATTAATTTGCAAATTGTTCTCAGGAGAAAGCTTTTAATTTTCATTTTAGCTTAAGTTTCAAATTCCAAACCTTGAGATTGTGATGCCTGATTCTGAGATTCGACGGTCGGTGTCACAGGGCTGCTAATGTGCGAGTTCGAGTTGCCCTCTGGAGGTGGTTGAAATGTGTAAACGGTCAACGGCGGTCTCTGATGACCCCGTTCATACGCTAGAAAAGAGTTTAACAAAAAGTAGGTAATTGTACTGAAAATGCTTATCGACCATAATAATTCCAGAAATAATAATGTATTCAATTACCGGAAGAAATTGTATGCGGACGATCATTCATGATAGCACAGGCTGCCCTCTCAAACTGGATCGTTTCTTGGAGATTCGGCCAAGTCGAGTTGGTCGTGGGAATCTGTCCGGGTGGATAAGGCGACGAGGGCGTGCTCGAGTTGCTGCTTGCCGTTGAATTCGTACTGCTCCCTTCTGATTGATTTCCGGCCTGTTTTTCAATAAATAACAATTTTACGTTAAATAACATTGAAATTACAGGCTAAATTGGTAATTTTGCTTTTCTTCAGGTGATAAAAAACGAAATAAATTACAATTTACAAAAAATCAAGCACAATTAAAGTAAATACACATGAATGAAGTCAAGAGCTCCGCAACAATTTTCTGGGAGTTTTACAACTTCCTGATGACTGGGCCGATACTGAAACTGAATAACGCTAACCTACGAAAACATTCCATAATTCATTTTGTGCGATCCCCGATCTAAAGTGAGTTTAGTGAGTGATGATGAGATGAAAAGAAAAAGTCTGCCTACCTATGTACACGATATTAAGGAACATGAATGAAAATTCATCTTGTGTTGTATGCAGTAAAGTAAGTGCCTTTTTAGCTTATGGCGATTCCATTTCCACCTCCACTTCCACTTCCACCCCTTATCGACATTTCCGCTCCATCATCCATCCAGCAACAAATACTGCATTAATACAACACAATGTCCCGAACTTGGCAACATACTCTATTCCATTATAGCTTTATAACATGGTATGGTGCATATTTTATCATAAACATGAAAATTAACATGGAACAACTCTTGGAGCTTTTTGCCGCTCTGTACAAACTGCTGCTGTGTCCATAATACCACTTAAACTTGACGGCCATACCATGCCTGACTCTAGGATTATGCCTTGTATTTACTTACATGCGCATTTTTCTCTAATTTCGCTTTCGTTACGGGTCTCAGACTGAAAGTCAACCCCTTCCGCTTTTTATCATTATCATCATCTTTTAATCTAATCAGGCGAGTCACGCAACTAAACTGCAAGATCGCATCGCATCGGACGGAGCTCCATCGCATTACTTAGAGCTTTTCGCACTTCTTGTGAAAAAAAACTTTTCTCGGTAGGTTATCATAAGAATCTAGCCTAAGCTCGGAAATTGTACCTTAGAGTGAGGATCATTTAGCGGTGTCGACATGCGGGAATGGTACAGTGTGTCCTGAGAAACGAAACCTGAGTCTTGCGAGGACACACTCGAGAATCTAGTAGCACTCCCACTTGGAATAGACAATGGCTGAAATTAAAGTATGAAACAAAAAAATAAAACAAAAATAAAATAACGAAAATAATAAAGCATAGGTAGGTAGGTAGGTACATAAAAAGTGAAAGTGACACGATTACAATCATACAGAGAGAGAAAAGCATTTTCATCATTCAGCGGGCTAAGTGAAAGTGAAAGTGAGAGCGAGAAAAGCCATAAATTACACTAACTTGATGATGTAAAGTGCGATTATGGAGATTATGACTCGGGGAATGCGCCGAGCTGCTGGAGGAGCTATTAGCCGAGGAAATGCTACACATGCTCGACTTTCTCGAGCCCAACGAACTCGGACTGCTTGGAGGCGTTTGGAAGCTCCAGGCTCCGGTTTCACCTTTCGTATCTGCTATAACCTAGAATAAAAAAATAAATTCGAAAGTAAGTAGAGCATAGCATTCCAAGGCGCAGGCAGAGCTGCTAAAAGGTTACATACTTTTTATTGTGTGATTATACAATTTTATATGTAACATGTTATTATTATATTTTATTACCTGCTCACTAGCTGCTGGTAACGTGAACGGATCCGCAGCGTTCTTTTCCAGTTGCGCCATCGCCTCTTGAACATGTTGTAATTCATACAGCATAGCAACTTCCTCTTCCTGTTCAAACAAAAACAAAAGTCGAAATTGCGGGTTACGTTAAGTAAATCATAAAAGTTTTTTCTCGCTCTCTAGTCTCTAATTTCCAACTTACAACGACAGGCTTGAGGTACGAGACGAACACACAATATCTGCTTCTTTCTTCTGTCAGTGCGGCACGCAGCGCTTGTTTGCCCACATCCTCCAAAATCTGCCTCTTTTCCGCTTGATCCCGCATCGAGCTCTCCAACGTTCTGTTTAGACCTGCAGAGGCGGCCGACTGATGAGAATGATGCATTGAACCGTGTCCACCACCGAGGTCACTGCCATTGTGTGCCAACGTACTTTGGATCATTCCCCCTCCAGAAGAGCTTCCACCATGAGATCTTGGGAGTGTTCCATGGAAGGATGAGCCCAGAGCTCCATTGTGCAAGCCGCCCTTTCGCAGTTTCTTCTGCAGATGAGAGCGTCTCAATTGTTCGCTTTTTCAGATCCGCTCGAGCACGTTTATATTCTAAAATGAAAACACGTTAAGTAATCATAATTATGAAGATTATTAAAACTGTCTTAATTAACTGATAAATCTCTTTCTTTGACCAAAAAGTAAACACGAACCTTTTCCATACTCCTTGTTCAGATTCCCCGTAGTCTTGTTCCACTCCTCCAACCGCTTTTGTAACGGAATTATCAGGCAGTCCATGATGGAACTAATTAAAAAAGCATTTAACTTCATAATCCATAAACTACATAATTTTTAAATCTAATTACGCTCATTTACACACCTTGTGAAAGATTTCAACTTCGCCTCCATCGCCTTGTGTCTCAGGCATATTCTCGTAAGCGCCGTTCCGATCTCCTTCGTCGCACCTGAAACGAAATAAAGAAAAAAAAATAGATAAAATTTTCAATTCATCTTACAGCGTTACAGCTTCCATTTTTATCTCATTGTCATTAATTGTCACTGTCACTAGCTTCTCAATAGTTTCCCTTTTCTTCCCTTCTTTTCATTCTCAATTAGTTCTGCCGATCCTTACTAAAAATGAAACTGGGACACCTGGCACTAAAGATGCAATTAGTAATTAGATAAGGCAGCATCATAAAAATGCGCGTCATAAAATGTGACATGGCAGATGGGCATTACGCTTTCGACTACATTCATTCAAAGTATTTACGTATAAAATTTATTTTCATAAAAAAGAAAAGAAAAAGTAAAATGTTCGCTTGCACACCTTAAATAATGGTAAAAATTAGTTTTTCGCTTTAATAAAATCTCCTGCGTGAAAATCCCTGTCACAGGCAGATGCACACGAAAATTGTGGTTAAGTTTTGCTTTGCTACAAACAAACTCAAGTTTTGAAAACTCGAAAAATCCTGAATTGAACTCGAGCTAGCTGCTGCGGCTCCTTCGTTTCTTGTAAGCAGTGACGTTTTTACGCACATCATCTCAACTTTTTACATTGTATTAGCAAAAGGTACCTGTCCTCACATTAACAGCAACATTAAAAATGTGTCGATTAACTTTACACACATTAAAACCTAAACCAAAACACTATCAAATCGAAACCTCTTCGAAAGGTGTGGCAATGCAATATTGCAGTGGCATCAAAATTGGAATCAGCTCAGATTTCTATTTCAGTGAAGTAATACGGAAAATAAATGGCTCAACGATGTACGACCCAAATTATTAACCGTTTTTTCTAATGATATTGAATATCAACCATAGGTAAAGTTAATTTTCCCCAATTTTCCACGTTATTAATATTGGTACATACGAAATTGAACCGTGTTCGAGTTTTGTGTGCCAAATATTAATTTGCGGAAGGCCTACTTTAATTTCACCATTTTTAGTTGCCAGCATTAAAGATGGTGAAGTGAATGTGATGAAAGAAAGCATGAAGCAAATACTTTTCAAAGAATAGAAATTTGGCACCACACGAACGACTCCCAGAAATAAGAAAAAAGAAGACTTTGTCTCCTCATGGCAGGCATCCGCATTGTTAGACCTTTTCCTGAACAAAATCCAATTTTACTGCTTTGTTTGCGTCCATGTCTCCACGTCCATGCTCACGCCTTGACGTGACTGTGACCATTGACCGGAGAAGACAGGAACTTTGTAATTGGATGGATGTCTCCATTTCCATCACATCCCAAAAATTCCCTTTTACGACCATTTTTTTCTTTTCCCATTATATTGTTAATAATAAGGAAGTGTCAAATAAAAACAGGTTCAACAAATTTTATTAGCTGTTCGTATTTATAGGTTCGTTGGTGGAGCTCACGAAATCACCGCTTGCGCTTGTTAAATAAAACCAGTAGCTGGATTCTATGCACATGTCAGCATTTATTCAGCATCTTCCTCATAGTCAAGTCATCCATCATCGTTTATTATTGCTTAAGTAAACAGTTGTAAATTTTCCTGGTTTCTCTCTCACCAACAAGGTTCAATCTGCGCATCGAGGTGGTGTGGAACTATATTAAAATTGGTCTTAGTAAAATATACAACTTGTCCAAGTTATAGGAAAGTGACATGATATGACGAGTAGGAGAGGCACAGTGGGATTTTTTCCTGTTCTTACTTTACAGTACAACTTCACTTCCTGTTTCCCATTTTTATTTTTATGCTCCATCTGTGTCCATCCCTTTTTTGCTTTGTCTTTCCCTGTACAGAGAATGGAGGACAATCTGTTGCGCTGCGTTGTCGTTTTCTTGTTTATGGCCTTTGTGCTTTGAGCATTTACAAAATTCATTCATTAACAACGAAATGAAAGTAAAGTGGGCAGGTTTATTGGTACATGTAATATTTACATACCGCGCAGCACCAGATTTTACTTGTCCTGTGCATCCAATCCAAAAATAAACTTTAATAACCGTTACACCCCCTTCTGAGGTTTAGTTTTATTTTTATATTGTGTCGTGTCCATTTATGAGATGAATAATGCACCTTTTATGACTGTGACACACTATAACAATAATGTCATGTCGCGTCACATTGCTTTGCCATTTGCTAACTAACACACCTAATTAAAAGTTACTCATCGTCATAATTTCATAAGGATATTACTATTAAATGTGCCCCATAAAAATGGAGTGCTTCATTCTTGAAGGTACAACACCTTCATTGATTCAATATTGTGTCACACACGCACACATTACAAACAAACATGAAGCCATTGCATTGAATCCATCCAGTATAATGCCATATTTCATCTTTTATAGGTCGACGCAACCCAAAAGTCTTTTCAGTTATGAATGAAATCAAATCGGGTGAGAAAAACGTTTTTTTCCGTCTTCACAGCCAGAGCCAGATTTGTGCGTACGTAGGAAGGAAAGAAGTTCCAGTAAGTAAAGTACGAAAATGTGAGAAAATGAGATCCCCAAAATAGAAAGTTTATAATAATATGATATGATAGACGACGACATTCTCAGTCGCAGCGGTGGTGGTGGTGCATGAAAATGAAAGGACGAAAAGCGAGTGTGCCACACAACAAAACAGCCAGAGCTAAGAGCCAGCACACCGATAAGTAATAATATCCCCGATTCATTATTATGATCATTATTATTATGACTATAACTATATTTATATAGTGGCGTGGGAGGAATCTCCTCACTGCACTGACAATCCTTTTCAAGAGCTATGAACTGAACTGAAGTGAACCGTGAGTCGATGAGTACAGAGAATCTACGACTAGAGCGCCTGGTATTTAGCATTTGATGATGGTTCATGGTGATGGGCCAATGCATGGGTTATAAAAACTTTTTCTTGGCATCCTAGTATAATTCTAAGGACTTACTTACAAGATAGGAACATCCTTTTTTGGAAAGGAACAAGAAATTAAATTTTTCTTCCACACTCCTCTCAGTTCAGTCTCAGAGCCTCTGAGCATCCACATCAGCAAATAAAATTCTTCGCATGCCATTTTAGTTTCAAACTTAATACTTTTTAGTTTACAATAGACTCAAACTGAAACTCAGTCAAGTCAGCCAATAAAGTCAATACAAAACCAGCACGAGCCTTTTCACCCTATGCTGATTGTATTGCGTCATGCGGATTCGTTCGTTGAAAACTTGAAAATTCTTGATGATGGTGAATGGTGATGGAGACGTTCACGCATAAACATTTACAATCGCTTTTCACTAATAATTTCCAATAATAACTATTACAATTCAGCCCCTAAGTATAAAAGTCTGGCATATTTGGTATATACATCGATTCTATACTCCCACCACTCTCACACACACAGAAAAAAATTGTGTGCGTATGAAAATGAAGTGAAATGAAACACTTTTCAGTTTTACGACTTACTCATGCCGTACCATGCATGCATTTCAGGCCATTGCCAAAAACATTCATTTCTGTACTGTATTGATTAAAAGAGTGGAGGAGAGCGAGGGAAAAAATTCTTCCATTTCCACTCCATAATCTGAAATCTGTAATAATGAACTCTTTTGTAAACCAAAAGCCCCATTATCACATAAGGTGAGTAAAGTTTTACTTGAGAAAGTAAATCAACGACTTGATTTTATTTATTTTATTTCTCTTCATTCATATAAAGAGCTCTTTAAGTGCCAACATCCGAAACTTTT
>VYYJ01004879.1:0-12273 GCA_021029165.1 Cyphoderus albinus
CACATGAGCATTTCCGCCACATAAGCAAAAATTGCATAATTAAAAATCATATAAAAAAGGACCGCATAATATTCGCAACATAAAATCGGCCACCCACCCAATTGTTGTAACTGAACAATGTCCAACATTGAATAAACCAAGTTATAAGTTATAACAAGACACAGAGAGAATATAATATTTTATCTGCAAAATATATTTGTTTATTTTGATGTAAGTTTTTTACAGATAATTTGTCACTACTGTCTAAAATGCGAAACCTAATAAATTTCAAATGCTAAATGAGGTAATATTTACCTAATGCTCATAGCAAATACAATAGTACCTTCATTCTAAGTATTTACGTAAAATTTAAATTACATTATTAGCATTAACTAGAGACGATTTAAAAGAAACAATTTATTCTTCTTATTTTGCTAAATAACATTGATATTCTCAACCTTATTCTATCTCGTAAAGTGTGATTTTGAAAATGCTCATCTTCCGTGTCTGAGAAATTCTTTACCACATTCTTGAAGCTACACCAGTTAAAATTTAAATTTCTTTTTAACTGAAAGAAAAATATGGGTAGTAGAAATATGCACATATATAACAGAAATAAGCCAATTGGTGACTTCAGACTGACCGGAGTAGGCGTAACGAAAGTGTAGTCGGCATCTTCTATTGATACTTGTGTGGCAAATGACTGACTTTGTGCAAACTTGAATGCTTCAATACCAACATTGAGAAGTCCCATTTCTACCCATCTAAAAATAATTTCTGATGCTCTAGCCGACATATATCCATAAATGCGAAGAGATATGGGAAAGTGGTGAGTTACAAATTCGATCTCAAATACATCATATCTTTTACAGTAATATTTTCCCTCAATTAAATAGTTTCATTTCAGCGCTGCCGCGCTCCAAAGCAAAATTGATATCATTGGAGTCGGTGCCAAAAACAAAGAGTTTACGTTCCACCATTTGCTGCAACAGTGTTTTTGAGTCCGATGGTACAGGTTCATAATCAGGCAAACCTCGATGAAAAATTAAGTCGATAATGTTAGTGTTTTCTGCTCCAAGTTTTTCTGTTAATCGAAGAATCTTTGGTAGAATTACTTGTTTGAAAATGGAAACAAATTGAATCATGTCAATATGTTGGAGCGCCCACACTCTCACGCCTTGAGTGGTAAGTTGGTCTAATGCTGGGAACTTCACTAAATACATGGCCACTAGCTAAGAGTATCGGCATATTTATTGAGCGAGTTATACAGTGCGAATAAGAGGTCAGTGGGTACAATTTTTATGAATTTTTTGCACCATCTCTTACAGACATTACTAGAGTGATATGTGGGTGCCAAGATACGTTGTTTTCATACTGTTGTAATCCATGGAAACACTGGTACAAAATATTAGAAAACTATTATAACCTCAGTTGCGTCGACGCAAAGAAAAGTTCAAAACATGGCAGAAAAAAAGCAGGTCTATTGATTGGAGTTAAAAAGTCACTCGAAAAAACTGAAGAAAGCGAAGCGCAAAACCAACAACTACTAGTTACATTGTCAAGTGGCAAAAAATTAAAAATTCTCTTTTCTTATATTGCACCGGGAAAGGATAACGAATATGATTTTATGCAATTTATTTACAAAATTCCAACGTCAAAGCCGGACATAATAATGGGAGATATAAATGCCAGAATAAAAAATTTCTCCTCTGGAAACTATCATAGATGCAGCAAAGACAATGGTATCAACACACGGGGGAGAAGCCTTTTAAAAGCGCTCAACCAATATAAAATTTGCAATGGATTTTTAAATGGGGATCGCGAAGGGGAATTTACGTTTATAAATAAAAACGGTTGCAGTGTTGTCGATCTTTGTATCATAAATGAGGATTTAGTTGGAGATGACGCCAACTTAACAATAGAGACAAACGAATTCTCTGCACATCATCCTGTCATTTTAAATTTGGGATATGAAGTTAACCAGCCTAAAGCTGAATCATTTTTTCGCATTAAATGGAACGAAAATCTGAAAACGAAATATAGGAGAAATTTATCCAAAGCATCAGAAAACAACGTAGACTTACAATCTTTCTGCAAACAGGTAGCTGCTGCTTGTAAAATGGCAGGAATGAAAACGGAATCTTGTCCCAATAGCAAAATGAAACCTCGATTTATTGACAAAGAACTGACTCTTCTCAAAGCATCATATAGAAAAAGTGTCACCAGTTTCCCGAAATGCAAAAACAGGAGTGATGAATTTTATAATTATGCGCTAAACCAAGTAATGCAATCGAAACAAAACTATACAGAAGCACTCAACAGAAAACGAACAAATTTCTACCAACAAATTCAAAAAAATATTGCAACATCCAAGGACAGCAAAACATTCTGGAATTCCGTTAACATTTATAGAAATTCGCAGAAAAGTGGAGAAACCGGTAACATATCACAAGAAAACTGGCAAAGTCATTTTGAAAAACTCTTCCAAGAAACAAATCTCCAAGTGCAGCCAACCCAACCTTGCGTTTATGACGATGAACTGGATAATCCATTTACTCTAAAAGAAATAATAACAGCTATACAAAAGCTAGCAAATCAAAAGTCGCCTGGAACTGATGGAATTCCAAATGAGGCGTGGAAAAATTTACCTAGGTCACAAGTGGAAGTCCTTTTAAAAAACGTAAATCACGTTTATGACGATCCAGTTGAAATGCCAGACAGTTGGGGTGAAATTACAATTGCGCCAATCTACAAGAAAGGTGACCCTGATAACCCAGCAAATTATCAACCCATATCATTAATAAATACTATTACAAAGTTATATACTTCAATGCTGGCGGCAAGGTTAAATAAGTGGTGTGAAAAATACAAAAAAATTTCTCAGTGCCAAGCAGGCTTTCGAACAAAAACAGGATGCGTAGACCAAGCTTTTATATTAAACACGCTCATACAAAAGCAAATCAACAAGCGACGTAAACTTTACTGCCTGTACGTCGATTTAAAATCGGCATTTGACTCAGTCAACCTTGAATTACTCTGGCGGCGGCTTGCAGAAAAAGGAGTATCAACAAAATTCATTACAACAGTTAAAAAATTGTACAGTTTAGCAGTGGCTCGTGTTAGAGTATGTGGAAAATTTACGAATGCATTCAAAATTTGCAAGGGGGTGCTTCAAGGCGAATCTCTATCACCTAAACTTTTCACACTTTTTCTGGACAATATTGTTGACGACATTAAAAGTGCAGACGCCACAACAATTAGAATCGGAAAGTGTGACGTAGATCTTCTCCTTTTTGCCGACGATATCGCATTAACAGCACTCTCGCCAAGAGATATACAAATTAAGATCGATAAATTAGCGGAGTATTTTAAACAAAACCGATTGCAAGTTAACCTGACCAAAACAAAAGTCGTAGTTTTTGGAAACCACCGTCGAATGAAGCAACAAAAATTCTACAAAAATTCAAAAATTGGATAATGATGAAATTGAAACAACTAAAGAGTATACGTACCTAGGAATACCGTTCCACTTCAGTGGTAATTGGAATGTGGCTACTGAAAAGTTTATCAATAAAGCAAAACAAGCACAAGGAGCACTAATGGAGATATTTCGAAAAGGAAAAATTGGAAATATCAAAACACAGGAAAAGCTTTTCAATTCCCTATGCAAGTCTATACTAACTTACGGCGCAGTTGTGTGGGGCCCGAGCAGCATAGATAAACTATGCATATTTCAAAATAATTTTATCCGGTCACTATTTTACCTGCCGAGAGAAACACCCAGGCACATTCTTCTTCTTGAAACTAATATAATTCCAATTGAAACTTGTATTGTAAAAGATATATTGAATTTTCTTCTGCACATCAAAGAAAAAGAAGATGACTCCCTTTTGAAAAACGCTTTTACGTACATGATACGAACCCACACAAACCAGAAAAATTCGTGGATTACATCAGTAAACAATTTACTAACTAACTGCTATCTCCCGAAAATGGATGAAAATCTTTCGTGGATCAGTACAAAAAGTGGTGTGCAAAAAATGTACAAAAAATGCGAAAGTAAAATGATGCAGTGCCTACTCAATTTGATAAAAAATCGGCAATACGGTCAAATTAAAAGGCTAATCAGATGCGAGCCGTACCTCAACAATTCTATTAGTTTTACAAATAAGAGACTTTTTTTTCAATTTCGGACACTCACTAATAACATATATTTTATGAAAAATAGTAACCTAAATGGAAACAGATCGAACGGTTTTGGAGTTTGTGTACTCTGCGGAAAAAATCTGGAGGATATTTTTCATGTATTGTGCGAATGCAAGCATTTTCAATCAGCAAGAGTAATACTGGAGAAAACCACAGGGGTTAAGTTTAGTGAACAAACAAGGACTAGCTATCTATCAGTGATCCTTTCAAAAACCTTTAATNAACCACAGGGGTTAAGTTTAGTGAACAAACAAGGACTAGCTATCTATCAGTGATCCTTTCAAAAACCTTTAATCAACGTCTAATTAATGAAACATGTACATATTTTAAGTATTGTATCAAATTAAGGAATTTCTTAACTACATACTAACTGTATTTTAAAACTATAACTATATAACTACCTGTGTGTAAACTTTATAAATATTTCATTTATATATTATAATAAGCAACATTTTAACTGCCTTTGTAATACAAAACTAAAATTGAAATTTGATAGACCGTGCACGGTGGCAATATGGTCTTTAATAAATAAATCTATCTATCTATCTATCTACTCTCCAACCCAATCATTCCATAGCTGTAGATATTCTTCGTAAGACTACATATGTAGCTGCGCTGCATTACATTACATTTATTTATCGTCGCAAATAGAATTCACGAGTGAAACAATTTGCAACAATATTCGCTAGAAATCTTTTTGCTCTCACTCCAATTATTATATTGCTGTTGATTTGTTCCTGAATGATTAACTTTTTTGTTTTAAAAGGTTTTAAGATGATTGATGCTGAGATGGTGTTGTGTGAGGTGCATACAAAATGTACAATAATTAGAGGGAAATATGCAAATTCTTTGGACTGGTGCAAAACGTCTGACTCTGAAACAACATGTAAACGATAATTAGTAAATTGGTGATGATCCAAATGCAGCGTGACGCCAAAATACGACTTCAAGGTTTTTGCCGTTACAGCTCTACTTACGATTAATCTACCTGCGAGCCAAATGTCAATTTATGTACTTAGGCAGGCCGCTGCTACGATAATCAATCATTATCTTGACGATCATTGTTCATACAAAGGTTCATGTATAAATCATTATATTCAGAAGAGAAAATATTCCCTTCAGGGACAAACTACAAACGTGAGATTTTGGTCGGTCACTCACGCAAATAAATAATATATAATATTTGTGTGTTTGAATAATCATTCTTATTCGTCGCAGATCTCACTCGCACTCTGATCTGAGAAAATTTTACTTGTACATCTGAATTTCAGCGGAGCAAAAAAATACCGGCGACACTCTGTAACCGACACATGCGTGCATAATTTTCGTTTCCTGTCCAAAATCGCAAAAAAAAATTTATCTGCAGAAGTTTGTGTAAATGTTAGAAATTGACTCGGAAAGTTGAGTAGAGTTTGAAGACAGAACCAGCAGCATGACTCGGAGAATGACATGAGAGAAAGGACACACATGGTTTATGTTGTGTGTGTACATTAGTCAAGTAAGATAATTACGTGCCCATTTTTCATGCTACTAGCAGAGATAAACACCGCCTGCCAATAATATAATTTAGGGAGACTCTCACGTCACAAAGTAATAATGCTTGGGGATGAGATGAAAAAAATACACTAGATGCAAGTACTGTTGAGGTGATACACACTACAATTTGTTGAATTAAGTAGAACTTGAGGTAGTTAAAAAGACGAAAATTTTTTCCAATGTAACAGGAATGTTTTTCACCATGTCATTTCCAATTGTTAATTATCTCACTTTGGTTTATGGTGGTAACTAGTTATTGCATTGTTACGTATGTCTGCGTTTTACGTGTGAGTGAGCTTGACTCGAGGGTTAATCTGTGAAACAGTATTAGTGTTACCATAAAATATGAACTAAATGACAATGAGCTTGAATTGGAGAATTTTTTTTCTCTGCTAGTGTTAGCTCAACAAACATGTGCGCCCCACTTCCATCAACATCTTCATCGTCTCAGCGTATTAAATATTTATTACATTACGTTATTAACTATCAATCTTGCATTTAATTTTAATACTTTATGATGTACACAGTGTGTTTAATGGTGTGGTGGTGCTTCAGAGAAAAAATTGATTACTCTTGCTCACCTCATCATATTATTGTCAGTCAAACAAAAATCACATTTAATAAGCGGAGGTGAGACGAGACGAGCATGGCACAATATAAATGTATTCAAGTGTAGCAGAGTTATGTTGTGCACTTGTAAACAATTTCGCTATCACAATTTCATTCGTAGGAACAATGTGCATGAGGGGTCCTTCCTAATTCAATTCCGTTTCATTCACTCAGCAGCGGGGTAGTGGTGTTCAAGTCGAGTTAATTAGTGAAATCTACCAGAGTAGGGAAGGCGATACGACGCGTCAGCAAGATCAACTACGAAGCATCAGAATCAACTATGATTATTATCTCCGCTCCGTGACCACAAAATAGTTTTATAGCTGCTCAGCAGATTTTCCATTTTTTTTGCGCTTTTCTCTAAAGTATACAAAGTTGAAAAAGTTTCTTTCTATTCTAATTCTGATTGTGCAGTAATTTCACTACGTTTTATAGCCAGACGCCAGACGCATCAGACCCAGGAGAAGCGAAAAACCGCGTATATCTATGTATGCTAGCAGAGAGCCGACGCTTTTTATTTTTTAAAGAAAAGCCTTGGCTGCTACAAAATACAATAAATTTACATTCGATGGATCTCTTCTTTGTAACAAACAAAATTAATAAAATTTTCATTTTCCTACCAGCGAAAATCAAACTTGTTGCAAGCGAACGCCATTATGTGTTTATGCGTAGCTGGATTTCGCAAGTGAGCAGACTAAAGGAATTTATGTTGTTTCAGAGAAGTGCGTTTAGTTTTTAAAAGGAGTTTGTCACGGACTCATGCAGTTCGAAACAAGTTACAAGAATGATTTGTGTTTTGCTATAAATCTTTTTAGCAACATACAACGAAATTGCAGAAGAATGCCACTTGCACAAAAAATGCGCATAGATTCACTCGCGCGTATTGACAACAGTGAAAATAAATGCAAATCCATTAGAGAAAAAACGAGCAGAGGGAACGAACGGATTAGTCAGGGATAGAAATGAACAGCGTGATCAAAACGGACAACCTATCCTTTACTATCGCATTGTATCTGTCGAACTCTTTGTAAAATGTCGTTCCGGTCAGCGATAACAAAATTCGTACTTAACACCGACTGACAAGTGTATAATTATAAACTTCAAGATAAAGAATTGATTCCATTTTGTTCTTTGTTTTTTTCAACTCACTGTTGGGGTTCCTAATTTGCACTATACACTGTTTTGAGTGTCACATTTCAAAAAGAAAATTGTAAAAAAATGGAAGAGGAGTTGAGAATTGAATTTGAAGTTTGATTCCAGTTCCAAGCGAAATGTATTGTAGAATTATTCTCATTTTGTAACTGTCTTTTCTCAAAATAAAAATATTAGGCAACTTATCCTGATTTAGGTAGGAGAAACAACATCAAATCAAAACAGAGTGGAAAACTGGGAGATGGGATAAAATAAAATAAAACAAAATATAGTCAACTCCAGTAATTTGATAATATATGTAGCTTTTAAACTTTTTTTCATTCAATGAATTTCCTTCGTAAATTCATTGACGAAACATCTTCAACCTTCTTTGTTGCTACATTGTTTTAGTTTTATTGAGTATTCATATTGACTTTAAAACTAAATACGAATTTTAGGAAGGTTGTGAATGCCCCTCACTAAATTAGTTTTGCCTGAAGGCAACTTTGTTTTTGCATTAGTCGTTGCTCTAATTAACAGCCAGGCCCATTCAGTTTTATGTCAAATCATCTAACATCGCAATTTAGATGATGCTTTTGTATTTCACTTCACTCAATTTATCTGTCAAAAGCAAAATGACAAGAACTGGTATTGATTCCTTGACGAATACCAAATTACAAAAAGTGAAACTGATGCATGTGATGAAAGTACCAATTTAGTTGCTGCTGATATTTGCAATTCGCAATCCCTAATTAAATTCAAATTGAAGTCTCACATCAACGAGACGTTTATTCATCAGTCAGGTTGGAATGAATTGTGTGAGTCAATGTGTTGATGCTTTGATCTGCATTTTGTAAACAAATCGAAAATGCCACTGTTGCAGGTTCAACCAATTCTTTTATGTATTCACGGAATGACTACAACGACGATGATTAATAATGAAAATGACGGACGGGTTTAAAAATAACAGATTAATTTGGTTTGTTTTTTGTTGTGTTGTTTCTTATAATCAGTATCAGTGTAATCTCGTGATTGAGAAAAAATCTGAGTCGGTCATCTAATTTATAGCAGTCATTAATATTTACATACTTTCGACG
This sequence comes from Cyphoderus albinus, assembly GCA_021029165.1. Lineage (NCBI taxonomy): Eukaryota > Metazoa > Arthropoda > Collembola > Entomobryomorpha > Paronellidae > Cyphoderus > Cyphoderus albinus. The sequence continues at coordinate 8,559 of VYYJ01004879.1, forward strand.
ACAGTAAAATGTTTGTGAACGTAAACTCCTAGTTAATTACGCAAAGATAGTAAATCACGTTGTTTTGGTTTTAACGTGCTGAAGTTTAATTGTCAACATTGGAATCAAAATACAAAATGCTCAAGATTTCACTTCATAGCCTTTAGAGTTTTCACCAGATTAAGTAACTGAAAATGAGAAAATCAAATTTAGAGTGAATGGTTTGATATTGCTGCTTGCAGGAAATGAATAAGCAACAAACCATGACACGGGGAAAATTTAAAATAGCCTAAATAAAAAATGAATGAGCTGAATTTGGGGTAGATATTGAGTCCGTCGATGTGGTTTAGTTTATGTAGGTTGTAGTGACGGTCATGATATGATTGTGATATGAAAAGTGGTGACACTGGTTCTTGCCTGGCCTTTGTCCAATATTTTAAGGGTGGGCGGTGATGGTGGTGGACAATAGAGAAAATTAAATTGAGACCTAGCTAAATAAACGATGAAATTGCAATTCGTATCGTTATAACTTTGTCTCCTGCATTGTAATGAAATAGAACTTTGTAATTTGTTAACTTTTAGCACCCAAATAAATATAATATAATTTATAATAGATATATGGTATATCCCACTTATCTGCCTTTTCTGTGTTCTATTTTATTTTATTTCGTCAATTTCCACGAAACAACGGGTTTTCTTTTACTTTGCCTGCTCACTACCCTCCGAAACGAAAACGCGGCAGCAGCAGTCATTTGCATGAGAAGGCTCATCAACATCATCACTAAAATAGAAAAGTAAGGGGAAACTACGCCACTGCAGAAAAAAACGGTAGTGATGATGATGATGATGAGTGAATGTGATAGAGTCGTTAAAAAAATCCACAAGTCTCATGCATCCATATATTCGTAATTTGGAGTTTTTTATAGTTAAATGTAGTAAATGAACTGCCTTTGTCTTGTTTTATCTGATTTTTACTAGCTCCAACTACCTACTTTGTCTCTCTTTAAAAGTCGAAAGGAATGGAACTGCACGTATGTCCCCAATCAGTGAGCCATTGTTTTTTCTTATAAGCAAGTAGATCCATTCTAGTAGATAGAGTCTGTCAGAAGAGATAATAAATCAGTAAAATCGAGATAACTGAGCTTACAAAAAACTTATCTAAACAAATTGTAATTTAAATCTCATGTGTGACTCAAGTCATTCTATTCTATGTATAATGTTTACATTTACATACCTTTCCTCTTTAGTTTGTTGTCGTTTACGTTTCCCAATTTCAGAGTGAAGTTTTGGCAGAAAACAACGTGACCTGATCTCTTGTTCCCTTAATTGAGCAAATAGAGGTAGATACATACGTTTTGTATTTATTTGTATCAAGAGTAACTCAACTCTACACTTTTGTCATGAGTCAGACAAATACAAAATCATTTTCAGGTTAACTTCGATCCTTTAGTGTAAATTTCAAATGCGTTTCTGTCTCTGCGATACCAATGTGATGATAAATACGATGCAATGAAGTGAACTGTGAAGCATTTCCTAATACATGTTAACCTAACCAGGCAGAATGCGTTTTTATTTTTAAGTTGACTTTGAAATCGTCTGATGTGAATCTAACCGAATCTGAATATCACAAAAAAATGTCTCCATATTCTTCGTCATATCATCAGAGTCATAAAATGGACCTGCGAAGCGAAATACAAATTAAGATTTTTGAAGAGAGCCTTCAATAATGCAGAGACTGACATAGTTTTTGTTAGTTTTTAGATGGATGCTTGTTTTCCTATTTAATAATTTGAGAGGGGTACGCGACGTAAACCGCTTTAGTGATCAAGACGCAGTTTTTCATTTTATCAGGTTCTGCCTTGTTGAGATATTTGAGTTGATGTGCGTCTATTTGAAATAGTAATGATGTTTACAAGCTCACAATGAATAAGAGTATTTAAGCGGAAGTTATCTTGAAATGTCATCATTGGACGTCTCATCTCATTTGGATGATAAGATCAGTCAGTATTTTCTATTTACTTTTTAAACCACTTTATTATCAAAATATTCAGAGCCAAAATATTCATATGTACATATTTTAGAATCTCTTCTATCGAACCATAAACCTTATAGTTTGGGACTGACTGAATGAATAAATAAAATAATATTTTAAAATATACAATCATCCTATAAATTAACTTTCTTTCATATTTTATTTTCAAACTGTATTTCATATGCAATAAAAATGAGTCAATCATTTAAATTTTTTAAAAAGAAGATGCAATCACTTCAAATACATAATTCAAAGCCATGACTGTATAATAATAAAGAACTAATTCAAGAAAAATGGTTTTTGTAAGGTGCTTAAAACACATATGATCAACAACAGGATGAAATAAATAATGAAGATTATCATCATTATGTGTATTTTGATTTTGAATATAAACCTAGCAAATTCCCCTGTCTTTGTGTAATTTACATTAATAAGTCAACTGCGTACTTGACCTTACCGCATCATCCAAGTCAGCAAAAGAAATCTGCTTGTTTTTTATACAGATTAGATAGACCCTCTGATCCTTCTAGTTCTGCGGAAGCTTATGGCTTACATTTAGTGAAAGTTATGAAAAACGCTTGAACGACTATTATTTTTTTAGTCAAGCTGGAGTGCCAAATATTGAGGCGTTGAGTGATACATATTTCACCAGTTTGTGTTCAACCCCAACTTCGTAAAGTATAGATTTTGTTTACTTGCCAAAGCAACAATAATATTTACAACACTAGCACTCTACAGGTACACGTGTTCTATACGTCCTTGACAATTGACCCTATTTTTTATTTGATTCTTCATTCAGCTATTCTGTAGACTATGACAGTCCCGAAGTCAAAAGCCGTAACCACGGAGAATAAACAACCACTCCAATTTTGTTGGTGCAAAGCACCGGAATAAACAAATATATAAAGGATGTACATACAAACTTTTCAAAAGTGGAACCCAAGTACATAACAACAGACGAAAAATACAAAAATGATAAAAAATGTATCTGTTCTCATCTCATCACATGATCTCGTCGTAACCAGTTTGTTGTTGGTTGGGAATAAAATGAGAACAGCGCCTATGGCAAACGAATCCAGCAAACAAGCGAAGCAGACACTCACTTTTTTCTCTGATTCCAGTAATTGTACTGCCTGTGCATATCCACTTTTGTTAAGTTACCGGAAAACACCGGGAGCAAATAACACAAACAATGTCACCACTTCATATTGCAATTACGTATTATTATAATGCTCGCATTCTCACATGCATCGGTTCACTTACCATAAACCATCACAAACTAGAAGAATGAAAAGACCGATGCAAATATTACAATGGGCAGAAAATCAGGTGAATGTGAGTACGTAAAGTGAGTAAATGGAGTGTGGCGCCTACCTGTTTTATGATTATTATTATTATTACGCTCGCTAAGATTTTTCATTTTCGTCACCATGCATCTAGAGTTGTCCAGGCTGTCATAATGTAGCTTAACAAAAGCAAAGTAACCAACATTACGATTTAGTTTAACGATTTCTTTTTTCCTCAGAAAGTGCACAGTTAAAGTCTAAAGTTTATGTGTCTTTCTAAAAAACGACATCCGACCTATGTGCTCATTCGCCATTACCACCAACGATGACGATGGAAGATAACAACGGGAAAAAGTGGCTTTTTATTAGTTTTTAAGTGCGGAAAGGAGGTGCTTGTTTATCAAACAAAACTTACAAG
>VYYJ01004880.1:0-12272 GCA_021029165.1 Cyphoderus albinus
TACTCAGTGATTACCAAAGAGTCAGAGTTGAAAATGTGTAGGTTGCAAAAAAAAATCATTGAGAGAAATATTTCAAATATTAACATGGATTTTTGAATGATTTTTTGTTTATACGCTTAGGTGCACTAGATTAGGGCTTATTTCACTATCGTACTTGTGGAGACGAGATCAGGTAGAATTATTGCAGGAAATGATTGATTGTGGGGTAAATGCAATTATTATTAAAACTGCATCCCTTGGGCTAAATCCTGACTTACATTTGGGGCAGTCAATTGAAGAAATGCAATCTCATCTTATGGATTCGGTTGGTTTTTTTTTCAATTTACTGGAAATAAATTATTCAATTTATCCTGCATCTGAAAATGCGTTAAGTATTAGTATTAAATGGCAATTTTTGTGTTCCATTCAACAGAAAGAAAAGTATGGTATAAATGTTTGCGGTGAAGGCGGAGAGTATGAGACATTTACGCTAGACTGTCCACTATTTCAAAAATCTATAACTTTGTAAGTGACATTTAACTAAAGATTAATGTAAAACTTCATTATTTTATGACTTATCAATTTCCCGTAATATAATTTGTTATAATTGCAGAGAGGATTAACGAGAAAGTAATACACTCGAACGATGCCTTTGCTCCAGTAGGATACTTGAAACTGAACAAATTACGTCTAGTCAAGAAGACTGTAAGAAAATAAATCTACATGTGTACAGTTTACTACGCTGATGAGTTTATGACGTAGAACACCCATGTCCTTTTTGATTTTAGGTAACGCCAGTAAAAGAAGAAATATTGGAGGAAGGCTCAGAGGAACCCGTGGAACAGGAAGAGACGTTACTCTGTAGACAAAAGGAACGTTTAATAAGTCATCCAATAAAATCACCGGACGACTTTGTGCTTGACCTTAACGAATGCAACAAAGCCGTTTGTTGTGTGTGTGATGGTAGCACGGACTGTTGCGATACAATTAAATCAGGAGAAAGTGCAAGCCCGTCTGGTATTGAGAGACACTGCAGCATCCATTGTGCCATTCGGAAGAAAGATGTAAACGGTGGAGCCGGCACTGAGGGAGATTTGCCATCAAGCAATCAAGATTTCACAGACGTTGTTCCAGAAAAATTGTGCCAAACTGTACATGTTAAAGAAAGTCGACCAATTTCCTGTTACAACTAGGGTTACTGAAAACAGCGGAGGCTGGCTTTGGGTTCTTGGGATAGAAGGTAGTAAAGACAATAACATAGAAAAGGATTGTAATCAAACTGACGCAGACAACGAGAGAAATCCAATGCGAGTTGCATTAAATTTGCTAAAAGGTTGGTAATTAGATAAATATTGTATTTAGACACCGATGATTACTGACATTATTTGGCATGTGTGTGTTAACAGGTTTTTGTATTTGAATCATTAAAGGTATCGTTGAGGAAAGGGGTTTCACATTATCCGACATGATCAGCGTTTGTATGTACGTGAACAGTATGAGCGATTATCCCGAATACAATAAAGAATATATTACGTTTTTTGCATCTCGCCCACCTGTAAGAGTTTGTGTTGAGGCCCCGCTTCCGTCCAGTACTCCTATTATTCTTGAGGCTTTAGCGTACCGCCCACTTCCTGATGGAGACGGCAATTCCCGTAATTGCATGCATGTTCAGGGTATATCTCATTGGGCTCCTGCCAATATTGGTCCCTACAGTCAGGCTTGCTGGGTAAGTTTGCCAGTGACTTTAACTTTGCCACGGCGGAAGAGACTACAAGTAAGTATCTGTACTGAATCCGACAGGTTGGAGATATTATTTATGTCGCCGGACAAATAGCATTGGTGCCGGGAAGTATGACATTAATCAGCGGTGGAGCAAGAATGGAATGCCGTTTAGCACTGCGACACTTGGGCCGCATATTAAGGGCTGTCGATCCGAAGGTTGAAATACGTGACATTGTTCAGGTAATAACAACATTTGTCCTTTGATATAACTGGCTTCACTGCAGATTTTCTTAACTACTTTAATTTGGTAACAGGGAATATGCTTCGTTACTGATGAAAGTTACATTGAAGAATGCATAGAAGAACTGGAGAAGCGGACAAACAACTCGATTGTTGAATACGTTGTAGTTCCTAGACTTCCAAGGGATGCGAAAGTAGAGTGGCAGATTTGGGCTCATAAACACAACACTGCATTTGAGTGTAAGTCTAAGTTTAATGCAAGATCAAAGAACTGACAAGGAATATGATTTTAATTCGTTCAATATTATTTCACAGATGAAGAGACTGGGTGTTATTTTGGGAACGATAGTGTTAAGGTAAAAATTATTAGACGATGGAATTACGAAAATCGTATCGCAGCCGTCGTTTGCCGAGCTTCAATAGGTAATAAGGGTTCAATAATTCAAAAAAGTTATGTCTTGACATAAAGATACTCACAGATTACATTGTTATTTTAGTTAACGACGTTTCCAAATTAGACATCGACATACTTCGGGAAGTCGTTGACTATGCCTTACGGAAGCTACTTAAAGAGGCTGAAAAATCTCCAGAATGCTTTATCCGAGTTTTTTATCGTGTTAATGCTCTGGAACCTGCGGAATTGAAGGATGTGGTGGAACTGGAGTCTGGAAAGTACTCCGTCGCATTCTCTATCCTTCCTGTGACTGGGTTGGTGCTTCGCAACACTGTGCTAAGTATCTGCGGTGTCAGACATCAATAAAATCTCATTTGCGTGTAGGCTGGTGTAGGTATTTTATGTAGGCTCTAACTCATGCCAGCTTTCTTTTTGTCGTGTCGTTATTCGTTATAAAATTGCATTAGATCTGGGTATATGTTATTAAATTAGGTTTTCTAATTGTTTATACTTCATTGCCTAAGAAGCTTCCGAACGGGGTTACACTTACAATATAAACTTTTTGTACTAATTGAGTTTGAAAAGTTCTAGCTGATTGTGACCATTGACCATTTCAAATATGTGTAGGTGATTACCCTGGACTCTATTTGGACATCATTAATATTTGTGTGCAAACTGTAATTCACTATTCTCACGCATCTCAATAACTGTTATTTTACTTGGTTGTGCGTTTACTTATTATGAGTGTTAAAATAATTCTTATTCTTATCAAATTCGTTGTACCCAGATATTTAACAAGAATACACCTGCATTTTCATGATTATAATACTTTGTTTTTGAGAATGTCATCTTCGCTATTTTTTTCAAATATGATGGCATTATTACTTCTCAAGAACAAGTAAATATTTTATTAATCCTGATCCACTTATCATCGGAGTCCTGTGCTGTTAGAAGCTTCCTAACCTATCAGGGGAATAATTTTGTGCCTTACTACATGTCGTTGAACACAATGTTTTTCTTTCGAAAGCAAGCTTTCAAATAAGCTTTCAGCTTATTAGGTCGGTATTTAGGTCAATAACATTTTAATGAACTCATTGGTAATACCATAGATGGTGGTGTGAATTCTCCAACGCGTTATAAATTATAACGAATTTTATGCAATTTTGCATATAAGGTTAAGAGAGTAGATTGATGAGCATAAAGCCAATTGTGTTAATGTTAATGCTGTTGTTAAAAATACACATGCTAATTATTGTTGTTTACTATAGTTTGACTTTATGCTCATTGAAGTAACCACATTACAGATTACAGGGCTGAATTAGAATGTAAGAAGAAGGATTTTGTCCATCTCTTCTTGAAACTTGAACTCTATTTTTTCGCGTAATGAATAAAATCTTGAGTTTGGAATGTTTGTTGTGATTAAAATTCATAACTATCATGAGAGAACAATAATTGTTAAAAAATAAATATGCTACATAAAAGTATCTTTTAAAAAAATTGCATTATTTATTGGTTAATGGGTAATACATACTCGTAAATTTTTTCATGATCTTTGAAAGATGCTGCTTGATGCCCCAGACCATATTTTGCATTACATACAACTGTTACAAGTTCATGGTATTGATGAATCACTCACGACTGAATCAACTCCACACTTCGAATCTCATCTCACCTACTGATATAAAATTATAATATGCTAAATATTGGCTGTTTGCTTTTGGTAATGGTTTTCTGGCTTCTGGGCAAATCTCCAGCCTCCAAAAGTGTACTACCAATTTTACAAAAACAAGTAACAAGGATTTTTGTGGTAACTTTTTTAAGTTAAAACACTGATTCTCGCAGTTAGAGTGAGATCGTGTGAGTCTCCAAAGGTTGGTGGACATCTTGGATAATATTCATATAACGTAGTTTTCAATGCATCCCATAATAATCATGGTTTAAGAAGAAATTGTTCATGAATCCATGATCAACTGTAATTACAGTGTACACATCTCACATCCACATTAGAGAAACCTCACGTTTTCTATTAGCGCTGCGGTTAGTTTTGGGTGGTTTTTGGATATGTAGCAAAGCAAAAACAATAAGGAAGACAGGAAGTTGAATTAAACTCCTCTTACCCAAATAAGTGTCGAAAAAAGGAGATTAAAGTTTGGCTGATTGCATTTATCTCATGTTATGAACGAACGAAACAACTTTCTATTATAGATTGTACCATTATTACTAATCGATTCCTATGTATCACGACTCGAGACGTTATGGAATTATGGAACTCGATTTTACCTACATATATCCACGTTGTATGCAAATCTACCTAAATACAATTAGTGGCTCGTAAAATTTTCCCAGGTTTGATGCAATGTAAATAAATAATTTTTAATATTATTCATCTCTTCTGGACAAACCACAATAACTATCAACTTACGTGATAAGGGAGTAAATGGGGCAAAGCCAGAATTCATATCCAGATACATAAAAACAGCTTCCTTATTTTCATAAAACACCTATTACAATTTCGATTTTGGCCATTTTATCTTTGGCTTTCCGAGTGTGACTTCCGGAATTTTTATACGGGCTGAGAATTTGAAAAAATATTACACAAAATGGCAGAAATGCATCTGGACCTGTGTATACAAAGCACCAGTCATTTACTAGAAACCGTGTCCAGCATCAAAGACAACATTAGAATGTTGGAAGTTTTTTTAAACTCAGGCCTTAACACAGTCGTAAGTAATTTTAGAGTTTTCAGATTTTCTTTTAGAAAAACGTACTCCAACTTTGACTGTGTGAAATTTTGAAGGATTTTGGTGGCCCTTTGAGTTATGTCGGAGAAGACTACCTCTCCAGCCTTGGAAGTCGGAAATCCACTGATTCAATGGAAAAGCCTTACTTCCAACGGACCATGAGCTACATTGATAAACGACATTTAAACTGTTGCTGCATGTGTCGTTATAAATTAACCGGCAGGGCGGAAAATTGTACTGGATCGGAATCGAGAGCATCAACTGCAACGGCATCTATGCACAGTGGTTCTAATAAATCTAAAAGAAAGGTAAATGAAGGAAAATATATTAAAATCATGCTATGAACTTGTTTCTGAAAATTGTTCATTGACTGTTTCTGTTTCAAATAGAATACATCTCAAGTTCCTCTCCCACGCTTGAACAGGACCGCAAGCCTAAGGAGAGATTTAGTTCAGCAGAGATTATTACGAAAGTAGAGGTGTAAAGCAAAATAATGATTTTATTTGTTACATCAAAAGTTTTCCTCCGTTTTCTTAATTTAATAAATACTAAAAAGCTAATACTAAGAGCAATATCTGTAATGTAACATTATTGTTATTGAAAAAGTTGCATTCAATCATGAAATTAATGTGTATATCGTTGTAATTTGTTACAGCATTCATTACATATAAATCCTTCATTTTATTCAAACATTGGATAAAGTTAGATTTGCTTGCGAGTAAGCGAACAAAAGCAGATAAATCATAATATGCATATTATGCATAATCTATATTCTTCTAATTCATCTATTCGGCTCACAATGTTACGTCAGAAAATCTCACCTTCTCTTTTTGCCACATATAAGTTTTTCTTAATTTGCCGAAATTACAAAGGCTTTGTTGGTAAGTCAGTCGGAATGAATATTATAGTGAAAAAATAGTTGTTATTATTACATACTATTTACACTCACTGGGAGTATTAAAATAAAATTAATTAAATTCTGTCGGTCCCGGTCGACAAATATCCACTTGATTCTGTTTGTCGGCATCATCACCAGCATGATAATAAAGCATTATTATATGTTGGAGAAGTTGATCGTTCTGTACTCAAATGTTCATTACTTATTATTACTTTATCATACTGATAATCGAGGTATGATTTGTAAGCAAACTAATCTTTTTCATTCATTCTTTTTTAAACTATTCAAAATAAATCTTTTTACTGGATATTCTGGTTACGTGATAATATTAATTTATTCATGACTAAAATACTAATGGAATATTCCATATGTTTCATTTTACTCATATGCCAGAAAAGTCAATTTGTTTCCATAAAACAACCAGCTTATTGTTCGTATATTTGACACTCGAGACTTTTCTTTCATCTGATCTGACTATCCACCTGTTGATTGAGGGAGGGAGGACGACACATGCATGAAATGGAACTTCACTGAAAATACGTCAGGAAGAAAGTAGCATGATTATTAGAAGTGTGCTCTGTACCTACAAAACCAGTTAGTTACAGTGCGAATGAAATGAGTAATCAGAGATCAGAATGAGTTCTAAAATGTACAGACAATAATACAACATAGCTACATAATATGAAACAAAGTAAGTGTACACATTACGTTTCACTGGATTGGGTTGGGGTGCTTCAAGCTATTTGGCAGGGGCAGGTTATTTCCGTAGCCAGGTATAAGATCTTGGGAAAGTAACGTTATCAGGTGTCTATTAATATGTTAGAACACTGCCTACTCGTACTGATTCATATTCATAAGTTGAATTCGATGTTGTTACTCCAGTTTCTTATAATCAAAATGGTTACTAAATCCAGTCTGTAAACTACAGAGAAAATTGTACGGTTCGTATCTTCAAGTCGAGTAGTTAACAAATACTTGCTAAAGTAACAAAGCTATACAAATGCAATATTCAATGCAGATGATCCCATTGGGCTCAGTCTAAACTGAAACAAATATTTCTGTGTTCAATGCAACTTTATTAGCTAATTTGTATTCCACCACCATAATATGCTTAAGTAATTTGTTTCATGTACCTGTAACTGAGATTTGCAGTTGTTCTTGTTCAGTTTGAACCGTGCAGTAATAAATGTACGATTTTAATCATATAATACCATCCCTGTTCTTGGGTAAAAGCTAATCTTGCCATTGCCAATTGTTTTAAATTTTATGTGATAAACATTCATATGTACAATATAATATAGCAAATTGAATCCTTAACATATGTATAGAGTTGGAGAATTTTGCTCCAGGATAAAGACAAGCAGTGACGTAATAAAATTAAAACTAAGAAACAATACAGCAGTTGAAACGTTCTGCAGAAGGTGAAACACGGTTATAAACGTAAAAGAGGCATCTCGTCCGACTTGAGTCCGACTTGACTCAGAGCATTGACGCTTGCAAAAAATTCCTATGGATAATTCCCTGTACCTCAGGTTTGCCCCTTTTTCATGTGCCAAACTAGAGGAAAATATTCGAAATCTTGAATTTGAACATTCCATACATATAAAGATTTAAATATTATAAAGTTGAAATTGGAAGGCTATGAATTTTTGCGAAGTAGAATAAAACGAAACGGATCTTTGATTCTAACCGTATTTGCATCTGTCTTCATTTTCTGCGCTACAATTCTTCTGTTTTAAATTGTAAAGAGTTCAAGCTAATGTATTTTTGGTGTGTAAATGAGAATTCTACGCGGTTTCAAACTCATTACAATAACAAAAGAACTCATTTTTCTGAGAGCATCCGAAATGTTCCTCAACGCTTAAATGATTTGTGCACCACTGACTGTAGCAAAACGGTTAACCGAAAAGAATGAGATCTTAAAATCCATTATCCTTTTTAACAAACAAAACGAGTCTTTAAATTTGAGATGGTAGGTTTCTTAACAAGGTTATAAGCTAAGTAATATATAAGCAATTGAACATTGCCTTGTTTAAATTTCATTTTGTCCCCTCTTCCCTTGAAATTATCCCTTCTCTTCCTAAACAGGTAATAAGCATTTTCTTTTTATGTGTTGTGCTTAAGAACATTTTTAATAGTAAGCAACCACGCAGGACGCTCGCACTTCCCTACAAAGAAAAATCACGGATTATATGATACATGATACATGAAACTTAACTGGCATTTGGCATACCATAAAATATACAAAATTCTGCTTTTTTTTCTTGTCCCTCTTCCTCTCTCTTTTGCTTCGTTCTTTAACTCAACTTATCATATCATCGTTAACACAAACACAACAGCATCTCGGCTTTCCTTTTCTTACCGATATGAGCTGAACAAGATAAGGTTCTTGTTACTATAAAGTCTTACTGTGAGCATGAAAAGAGTTGAGAGAAACTGTGATGTGATGCGGATATTTTATAACACAAAGAGGAGAGTGGGATAGAGGGGCAATGAATGTGATGTGACTGGACTGAACTTCTGTTACAAGTTTGACTAAAGTAAGTTTAACCGAGGTGATGATGATCAATATAAGCCGCTTGTGTGTATTACTCTTACATATCCACATCACTTTTATATAATAAGGAATAAGGATAGGGGCGCATTTATACACATGCAGGTTTGTCTCTAGTCTCTACCGAGCAGTGGAAAGTGGAATTTACATGAGAGTTACAGTACAGTGATGTTCTGTTATGTCCGATGTCTGAATTTTATGAATGCACATACAAAATCCAAACATTTTTTTCATTTTCAAAGAAAAAATACACAACACAACCAGACACGGGGATACCTCAATTAAAGTAAACTTAAATGTCTCTTTGTCACGTTTAACCGACACGTTTTTAACTCCTTGTAACTGCAAACATTTCTTATTAATGCAACACCATCCCCGCTGAAAGTTACATCAGTTGCAATTAACTAAGTAAGCAAGTAATCAGTATTGAAGTGAAACCAGATTCTGCGCTGTCATTAAAATAGAGCAAGGAAATATATAAAACTTCCTATGTAATACTACTGTGAAAAATTTAAATTGAAAGGAAATCTGGTGCAAGCTTTGAACTATGAGTTTGATTTTGTGAAAAATTTATTTATTTTCAACTTTTGTGACAAACAATTTTATAATCGTTAATTTTGTCATCGGACTCGACAATGTATAGAAATTGTGCTTCGCAAGGAAGTTGGTGAAAGAAAACACTTTCTTTTATAGCCCTTTCCAACCCTTTGTGATCTTACATTGATTCGGTGTCTTAAAGCAGCTAGAACCAATTATGAGTTGCTTTATTAGCATGACTAATTGAATAAAGGTAGCAAGTGTTTTATATTTAGTGTAGTTGTGATCTTGCTAAATTGGAGACCTGAAAACAACAGGTGGATTTTATAAAAGAAAATTGAAGACTATAAAATGACAATGTAGGTACTAATAAAAATACATTGGGAATTCATACCTTCATGATGATGATGAACCCAGTCTTTCAGAAATATTCATTTTTATTAGTGCTGCAATCATGAACAGTTTCTGAACAGTAACAGTACATGCATGATGCATGCCTAAACTCTGTCTTTCCAAATGTGCAACATGTGGCCTGCAAATTATTGATCGATTGACTAAAAATTGTATACGCGTTGCATTGTGCTCTCGTTGATCAATTGCGACTGCGACTTTTGGACAATATGTCTTCAAAATCAGTGTTATCACAAATAAAAACGCCACGTCTAATTTGGTCTTGGATTTTCTGGCTGGTGGTTGTCGTTTTCCATGGAACTACTGGAGGGGTTACATACGCTTCAGCGATCTCTTCGCCTGTAACTGGCAGAGCTTCAGATATTGACTTTATTCATCATGGGGCACCGGGGTCAAAACCAACAAATGGACGTTGTGAGCCAATCACCATTCCTCTGTGTAAAGATATGCCGTACAATGAGACATTTTTGCCCAATTTATTGGGACATACCACCCAAGAGGTAAATACAACAATTATTTGAAGATATACAAAGAAGGTAGAGAATATTACTTTAAGAATATTTTGCTTTACAGGAAGCTGGATTTGATGTTCATACATATTACGCACTAGTGAAAGTAAGCACATTTATTGTTAACTATTCACTGTACTAGCATGATAGTAAATAAATGCAGACAGTGAGTTTCTTTGGAGTTGAAGACTGTACATTAATATCTGACAATTGTGCATTCTTAATTGCTAATTTTCTAGCTGAAGTGTAGCCCTGCCCTGGAGGATTTCCTATGTTCCGTGTACGCCCCTCTGTGTAATACGCTTAACATTGTAAGTCACCATTTTTTATTGCAGCGCAGAAATTAATAAACTTACAATTAGTTATTCAAGACAAGAAAATATTTAGCTCTCGCATTACAAAAAATGTCATAAAATCATTTGCGATACACCACGATATGATATTCTATAGTATTCATCAAACAAATTCATGCTGGCGCTTGATTATGCATATTGTATTAATGTGCGATTTTTTCCTTTGACAGGCCTTGCAACCTTGTCGAAGCCTTTGTGAAACCGCGCGGAAAGGATGTGAGCAGTTGTTGAAAAATTTTGGGTTTTCTTGGCCTGAAAATTTGGAATGCTCGCGATATCCCGCAGACTCAGAGTTGTGCGTGACGGGAGGGAATTATAGCGGTTCTGTATCCCCACACTGGAATCTATCAAATCCAGGATACTCTACTATGATCCACGGAAGTAGTCACCCCCCAAGTCAAAAACCAGGTACTTTAACAACTTTTTAGTGTTTAACCAATACTAACTTTCTCGACAATCGGCACGCTTTCGGCTTTTGTGCTCATATTTTATGATTTGGCAAATTATTTTTATTCTGTATCTATTTATTTAGAGTTGCCTACAGACTTTGCGTGCCCTTCCGACTGGGTTACCTCAGAGCATTCCATCGGTAGTGAGCTTCATGATTGTGGACCTCCTTGTAGCCTATTTTCTGAGCAACAAAAATATGTTGCAGCAGTGATGATAGGAATTTTTGCTGCGAGTACATTCATTTCGTCAGCCTTCACAATCATCACCGCTTGCTTAGATTCGTCCCGGTTTCATTATCCTGAAAGAGCGATTGTTCACTTGGCAGTTTGCTACGCAGCTTTAGCCATCTGTTATGTTTTTGGGGTAAGTCTTTCCGAACGCAACGGCGTTGAAAGATTAAAGCTTTAAACTGTCCAAGTAGCGCAGACATCAATGTCCGCCGTTCGTAAATCAAATCCCTCATATCGGAAGTTGTAAAAAGCACACAATTTCTTCACATTAGTAACCAAAGTTTATTTTTTTCTGAAGGCAATATGGGGTACCGAAATTAGCTGCGAAGACAGATTTATTGTTTATGGACCAGGATCTGCACCCTGTACCCTCCTTTTTATGTTTACTTACTTTTTTACGTTTGCTTCTCATATATGGTAAGCCATTAATCACTGTGCCAAGTGCGAAACTTCACTCTGAGCTGATTAAATGTGCCTGGTCGGCGAGTTGTTTCAAGATTTGTTGCAGGCGTTTAAAAATGGCTCTTTGTGCATTTATACAGGTGGGTTCTCCTTTCCTTGACATGGTATCTTTCGGCGGGTTTAAAGTGGGGTGGTGAGGCAATTGCGACATATTCTTTGTACTTTCATTTGACCGCTTGGGGAGTTTCTGCATTCTTAACAATGGCAACGGTTGCGTTGGGTTATGTCGAAGGGGATCCATTGGTCGGGCCATGTGCCTTAGGAATTCAGCATTCACTACAACTACAATATTTTATGTAAGAAAGATCATAATCGAGTTAAATGAAATCATTTTCCTCCATCCTGATTTATTTAAATGTTTAATCTCTGAATTTATCTAATGCAACTATTATTTTTTCATGACATTTTAGGATGTATCCTCTGATTGGTTTGGGGCTGATAGGAGTATTGTTTTTCTTTTTGGGATTTCTTGCTTTATTCCGTATTCGACAAGAGATTAAACGGTCTGCCACAGTGACCTCTGCAGCTGACAAAATTTCTACGGGTGGTCAAAGGTCACTACTTTGGGATCAACAACAGGATCTTAACAATGCTGTCGTACGAGCAGCAGGGGCTGCACGGCTCGAATTTCTTATGGTAAGTCGCGAACATCTTTCTCATCATTTGAACCATTTTATTTTTATTTCATCAACTCTATTTTTAAAAGGAGCAATTCAATACGAAATAAACATTTGTATATATAAGTAAGTGTTTATGATAAATTCTTTGGATTATGTTTTTCTTTTTAGACTC
>VYYJ01004881.1:0-12271 GCA_021029165.1 Cyphoderus albinus
GCCAGTTTCACCTATGTACATCGCGTCACAGGAGGGGTGATTACAGCCGATTAAATATATGCCAGCGGATATTTGTGGCTTCTTTTCTTTCAAATTTGCCAAAATAGAACCAAGTTTTAATATTCTTATAAGTTTAAAAGTGTCCAAGGCTTTAATTTAAATTTATTTAACTACCTCATCAAACTGGACTCCAAATTGGCAACTGGTAATGAAAATGACATTGAAACTTTTAGAACCGAATTGGCTTGAGAAAAGTAAAATGGTTACCTATATTTAGTGAACCACTAATAGTGATTTAGTTGTATATCTGTAAGCAGAATAGTTTAAAGACTTTAAAAAGAAGTTAATCAAAGGTATTATAAATTAAATTAAATCTTAATGAATGAAAAAATTGAGTTATAAAATTACTAATGAAAGCAGAACGAAGCAAAACACTGTTCGAGTTCGATGTAAAAAATAATAATGTATGGCAAAAGTTAAGATATTTTTAAAATCAGGATTTAAAGTCAATTGTAAACATTGATATGAAATTCGACGAATTAACCATTATAGATATTAATGATATTATAGACCTCTAAAACTGTAAAAATCATATCTGCATTTTAAACGTTATAAATTTGTTAAATAATACACGAACATTTAAGGGATTTATATCAATAAATGAATACCCAGACATCGCTTTAAATGCGATTTATCTTGGTTCGGACAAATAATAATTTGACAAGGGACAAAAATTATGGCATCAGGGGCAAGTTTCGGGTCATGCCTTTAGAAATTGGAAGGATTGTCCAAACCCGTAATTTCACAAACAAGACGAAACACATAAATTCAATGCGTTTGATAAATTAAGCAATGTATTTCTAATATAATGTAACATAATAACCTCAACCTTTTCTTCCTCTTAAATCATGTCAAACAAAGCATTGTTGCTTTGCCTGGTCTTGTTTGGTTCTTTCTGTTCCTTGTTCCTCTTGTATCAAATATATTTTTGGATGCTTTCTAATTTTTGTGGCATGATGCTTGCTTTAGCAGCAAATCAACTAGGAGCGTTATGCTTTACGTGCATGAGTAAAGACGCGACGAGGATGGAAAGGACAAGGAGCATGTTCCTTGTTGCTACTGCTGCTGATTTGTAACAATATTTTGGCAACCACAGGTATCTTATCCATGCTGAAACATTTTATCTGAAGAAATCTGAGAGAGAAAAAAAATCATTTGTTTTCCGAAGTTGAGTTGAAAGTCTGGCACAAGGGACAGGACACAACAAGAAGAGAACGGAAATTATTAGCAATAAATCACAAAATAGAGTTGTAAGTTTATTATTATTTTCAGCATTTAATTCAACATAAGTATTTATAACGAAGTGCCATATAAATTTTACTCAAGAAATTTGAATGAATTTGTCAGTTGCAGAAAATAACAACGGCAGGAGTTAATTCAATCAGAATGGCTGAAAGTGTGCATCCATTACTAAATAATGTGGTCAGTTTTTTAACCTAAATTACGCACCAAAAACTAAAACATTATCAAACATTATTAACATGGTTAAATTTTGCAAAGATTGTGAAAACTTTATTTATATAAACAACTGAACTTTTTAAAAAAAATATATTTTTATAGGTGACGAAGGAGGTTTTGAAATACTCAACAGTTAGAGATTTGGCAGCCCATCGCTTGGTTTGCAAAACTTGGTTTGAGCTGAGCCTGACCCAGTGGCGCTCCACAGCTACACTGAGTATTTTGCAAGGAAACCAACCCAACTTGGATGATAATGATGATGAATATCATGAATATGATGATGAAGTTGATAGTTCGATTACGCTTCAGGAACTGAAAAACATTTTAGGCAAGGGCGGCCTTGGTACAGGATTTTTGCGAATGGACACAAAACCATTCGCAAAGTACAGACTGAACAAATGGGAAATTAAGGAGATTTCAGAGGACCAGGACAATATTTCTCCCCACCGACCGAAACGAAATTTGAATGAGTGTTCAAGAGAGGAGCTTATCTGTGGCGCTGAAAATTTCCCGTTGTTTTGGGAAGAGATTGGTCCTTTAATGCGATCACTGAGCTTTGATGAATTCGAAGTCGAACGTCATCATCTCCTGCCTCTCCTAGCGATTATTTTTGAGCATACGCCGAATCTTGCAGCGCTTAAATTTTTTCGTCCTAGTTTTCGCCGACGAATTAGACATGTGAACGTTTCTAAGATAAAACATGAATTACAACGTTTGAACCTGGAGCCCAAGTCGACATTAAAACGCTTTTCGTTTAACATTCCCGTCATTTTTGAAGATCTTCTCGGATACTTTCCCAACCTGGAGAATTTCGGTATCGAACGAGCGAGTACAAGGTTTGGTTACTATACAGAATTAAAGTCAAACCTTAAACAATTGGCTACACATATTACTTCATGACCTTCACTGTAACCAGTATATTGATATTTGACATGTTTTTTAAATTTACAGATCAGCGATGAAGCGTCTTCGTGAGATGAAAGATAAAAGCAGTGGTGAGCTATCCCCATTGAAGACACTGGAAGTGGGGTCCCTATATAAATTAGGTGTAGATGGGGAGAAGTTCGCGGACTCTATCTCACAGACATTGGACACATACGACGATCTGGAGGTCATAAAGCTGTACATGTCACCGTTCTGCAGACAAACTCGGGATTTGGATGTAACGCGAATGATGGAGAATGTGAAGCATTTTGAAGTTTGGGGAAATTGGCTACGAAGTCTGGGATTTTTGCGGTGGATGCCGAATCTGGAGACTTTGGAGGTACACATTTCCTGTTTTGAGAAATGGGACAAAATGCCGCAGTTGGAGTTTCAAGAAGATTTTATAAGAAAAAAGCAAAGGTATGTGTATGTTACCAACTTCAATCAGGACATTGTTCAGAACGCGCTTCAAAGTCATCCAGCAATGAACGGTTACGTAGCTGACCACCTGAAGAGTCTCTACATTGACTACGAATTTGGCACGGAGAGTTTGAAGACTCTGTCAAAGTGGATGCCGCATCTGAAGGAATTAAAGACGATTCTGAATAACGAGACGCTGCGCACGGTGTGCGAATTGTGGAGTGATTTAGAAAAGCTGGATGTACTCTACGGCAGCTCAGTGGATGATGAGGGGATTACGGGGATTAGCGAAAACAAAGAGAAAGTGGGAGGGAGTCAGAAACAAAAAGCTAACCTGACCAACTTGAAAAAATTGAAGTCATTCCGACTAGAGACTTACTGTGGCCTGAGTAAACTGGGAGACATTTCGGCCGCCGAGGCATTTCTCAAGATGGACACACTCCAGTTTCTGGAGATCTGCGTCTCGTCAAATGTAATTGAATTTCTACCTGAATGTTTACCAATAAATTATAAACAATTAATAATTAACCCTATAAATCCTAATACTAATTTATGATTAGATGTCTGTGGATGTGGAAGCCCAATTGAAGGAGGCGATTCTAAACGCGAATATAATCCGCAATTATGGAGACGATGAACCCTCTCATCTACGCTACAAAAAATGCTGCAAACGCTTCCAATTTCTCTTTGAATCCGTGGAAGGCGCGATAACTGCATATGAACAAAGTGGCAGCAGCGTTAACGTTGACAGTCCTGTAATTAGACGTTTGAAACAATTGCTCGAGGAACCAGCCGTTTCTAGATCAGAATTTTTTATTCGTGGTAGATCACGTCAAATTGAACAAACAAAATAATTTAAAGAGTTGAAAAAGTGATTTGTGGCTTGTGGGAAATAAATCAAGAGTAAATTGAAATTAAATGTTAATGAATTGCGAAATAAATTTAGGTTCAGTGTTTATTTTTTATGTTTTATGCAGCATCTGTAGTTCAAATCCCTAAAATTATTTTTAATTGCTGTGGTGACATTTTAACGATGATTATGTTGCGATGATGGTCAATAAAACAATGGTCAATGCGGATACAGATCATAATATTTTGAGTAAATTATGGTTAATCTTTATGAAAATAAATTTTGTATGAATTCAGTAAAGTTGCAAACATTACATTGCATAATTTTCAAATCCATCTAACTTGGCAGCCAGTGAGTTGAACAAAAAAATACTAATGAAAATTTTCGACACGTCTTGACAAAATATGTTTTAAAACAATATCCATTAAAACTTAAAATTTTAGTCTTTTCTGATTAAATAGATATAACAATTCGGCTTTTATTTGATTTTGTTGTGCAACTTTAATCCAAAACTGACGGTTAATTATTTCCACTAAATTTACCACTCATAAGCTTAACCTAATTAATAAATGTATAAGTGTTCGTATCCATGGCGTAAATTCCATTCCGAAACGTGAGCTTTTTGAGACTCGGTATCAGCGGCTTGAAGCAGGCGTGGTTCTTAAACTGCTGTTGGATAGCGAGGTGAATCCTCTCCAGTATCAATATCTCCAATGACTGCATTTCCTTCAGAAACCCCAATTGTCCTTTGAAACTACCGAGGAAAAGGTATTTCAATTTGTGTAGATCTGCAGCACTGGGAAACTCATATGCCGCGCCATGCGTGAGAAAAGCCAGATGCAGACTGGACAAAGTGTCCTTTAGAGATCGCAGAAGACTATGGAGTGCCTCCACGGTAACATCCTCAAACCTAATTCTGAGGGACAGACTGGTCAGGGGAAACTGTCTCAGGCGAATTCTCTCCATTTGCGAGAAATCTGGGTCGACAAGAGACAAAACTTTGTGGAGGCGATTAAGTGGAACTCCTTTATTTCGGCAAATAAAATCCAGCGCCCATGTCCTTGTGTACCAGCATTCAACATCACAATCGAATATTTCCAGGTTGGGACTGAGTAAGTCTTTTGCTGTATCAATCTAACAAGCACATTTGCTTAATGCCACCGTTTTTCTATGCATACATACATACATAATGTACTTATGCCAAAATATGTAATAAACAAGAAAAGGCCACCGGCGGACGCCGGTGAAAATTGGCAAACGAAGAATCTCACACTCAGAGAGGGCAAATTTAAGATAAGACACATAAATCGTTTCATGTTATACGATATCTACAACTGTACTCCAAAATAGTAAAAAATATATGCGTTTCTGTCTGTTGGCGTTCAGCTAGGGACAGCATCACCCTAATACGCATATTTGCGGTTTTGTTAATGGAGTTTTCCTTCTCCTATGGTTGGGGCTATCACCCCAATATGGTAGGACTAGAAGCCAGCGTAACTCCGTTCCGCTGTAAAGTTATTTTTGAGAATCCATTGTACCAGGCGTGTTTCTAACTTAAATTTTAATTGGTCATTTAAATATAGTTAATTTTACCATTTATATTTTTCAGATTCATAGAAATATTCATCAACTAATTGGCTTTAATATGATACCTCACTTATCAAAATCCGTTCAGTATTTCAACCTGAATTAGAAAAACCAGAAAGTGAGTCGAAAAATAATTTTCTCCCTAAAATTACTTATTTTTTTATAATATGACACCTCACTTATCAAAATCCGTTCAGTATTTCAACCTGAATTAGAAAAACCAGAAAGTGAGTCGAAAAATAATTTTCTCCCTAAAATTACTTATTTTTTTTAAAAATCATGACCAGGTCACGACCTCGGATTTTTTTGACGAACGTAAGAACTCGACCTGGGCTTATGTGTAGGTTCTCGTAATTCAAATCGCAAAATTGTAGTTTTGCTATTAATTTCTTTAAGGACTACCGTTTGTGACAGGAGATTGTACTCCTAGCTTCTCTGCCAGCTAAATGACACCCCCTTAATGCCGAAAATCGTGATGGGCGTTACAGGGATTTGATTTGCGGAATCCTGAAAAATGCTCCGAATCTCCGGGAACTTCTGTGCTACGGGAACTGTTATAAGGACACCGCCGGGAAATACTTTGATTGGTTAATTGACACACTCAAAGAAAAGAAATGTGGGAACAAAAAGCTGAAAAAAATGTGTGGAGGATATTACGGTGGAATGATGGACCCACACTTCGCAAGGATGGCAGATGAGCTGGAGCTGAATCTTGAGACTCTATTTATCAGCACAGGGAAGGATGAGGACGGCCTTTTCCGATTTCTGCAGGGTCAGGGTGAATCTCTCAAGCATTTGTCCCTCACGTGTGTCACAGGCCTCTTTGAATATTTGGGCGTGCCAAAAATGAAGAAGCTGGAAACTTTGGTTGTTGATGGTTGGAAACTCCTGCCTCATCCTCTCGCGCCGACTCTTGTTCCTAGTGTGAATTATCAAGAAACTTTTCCGGTTCTAAAGAAAATCAAGTTCACCGATTTCTACCATGACGAGTGGATCCGGTTTCTTCCTCGTATAGGGAGCCCACCCATTGCATCTTTGGAGGAACTGAAGCTTCCAACAAAAGTAAATTCTATGGCCCATATTGAGCATTGCGTTCGTTCCTTTCCAAACCTGAAGATTCTGCGCATTCCAGCAACCGTTCCTTTTCTTAATCTTGTCTACAAATATCTTACGGTAGTCGAAGAGCTTATCCTGGACACAAGCCACATTGACAACATCGATGATGTGATTACCGGATTCAGTGTCGCCGAGCATGAATTGATTGACCGCTTCACGGACAAAGAGGATCATCCCAAGGAAGCCGATTCGGTACTGAGGCCAATGTCTGTGCTCAAACGTAAGTCATATGAATTTGGCAAGTGAACAATTAGTAATGTAAAATATACAATTTTTCAAATTTTCAAATTAATTTTAATTATTGAATTCCAGATTTAAAAGTTTTAAGACTTCGTCCAGGATTCCAGCCGAATAAAGTTGAACTCACGAAGATGTCCTCGCGTCTGGTTCTTACGAAAATGGAGTCACTTCAAATTCTCGACTTGAGCGACAGATCTCAAAGAGCCCTAACCGTCAGATATGAACATGATCATGATAATTATACCACTTTATATATTAAATATAATTATCTAAAATCTCCACCTTGTTTTCAATTGTTTTTATTACTTAATTGGTTGCAGGGATTTGAAGACGTTATCAAGGACATGGAGAAGGCCGGCAAAGTAGTTGAGTATCATAAATGCAACTACAAATGATGATGAGTCTTATGTGTTCCTTGTTAATGAAGCGGAAGTTGGTGTTGTTGTTGGATGAGGATGAAGAGGTATGTCAACTTGATAATTACTATACATAAGCTCAGTGCTTGCAAGAAAGAATTATTGACCGTTAATTTTAATATTTTACCTTCACCTCTCTGCTTCTTGACGTTACAGATCATTTGGAGTATGCGATGTTGAATGACAATCGTTTCGCGCACTGCCGCACTTCTAAAATAATTCAAGATGTAACCGCTCTAGTCCTGAGTGGATAATTTACAATTTTCTTGATATACCATTATAATAAGTATACTGCTTGTCTTTCCTAAACTTCAATAATTTTTTAGTAAAACCAATTTCTGATTAATTAAACAATATTATTTTATTACATTACAGCGGACGTTTCTCTGCCTTACGATTAATTTTGCCAATAACTTATGAGAGTATCGATTTTAATATAAATAATATAAAATACGCTACGATGTAACCAAACATTTAATTTGTAAATCATTTTATTTGAAGCTCGAGTTTGCAAATGGCTATTACAAAGAAAAGATTTTAACTAAACATCGCCAATTCCAATTATGTATAAGTATATAATTAATCTGATTTTTCTTAATACACACTTTTTATCAACCATGAGTAAAGATAGATGAAATAAAATAACACCGCGGCTAATATTAAATTTTGAAGCTGGAAATTATATTACACGAAAACATGTTATAATTATAATATCCACTATCTTTTTGTAATAAAAACGGCGATTGCAATACCAGGACCTGGCAACCCGGTTTAAATGATTGATATGTATGCACTTACTAAACTGTGTCCAGTTGAAATTTCATACATTTCCACACGATGACACAAGCCAAATGAAAAACAAAGACAATTCATATTTTTGGACCTGATGTTGCTTGCTACTGCTACTTGCTTTGCTACTGGCTGTTGCTTTTACATGTCTGTAAAGAAAAAGCGAAAATAAGCAGCAGCTGTATATTCGGCATACCGCAATGTAAATCTTTCTTTTTCTCATTTCATTCGAGTTCAACACATCCACACATCGACACTGGTGCTGTGCTGGAATACAGTAACAGGTTGCTTCAGAAAGTTGCCGTTATTAAATGCACTGCAAAATTGAAAAGTAAAAAAAAACAGTTACTTTATTCAAACTCTTGTCTTTTCAAAAATAGAAATAAATTTCAGTTTTGTTTTGCGAAAGTAAGAAATAATTTAAGATTTAACCATTGAACTTCGTATTGTATTTAAAGTCGTATTTTCTGAAGTTGTTTTGAACTTTGCTATTAATTGTTAATGATAGTAAGTGAATTAATAATCAATTACAAATAACCGACAGGAAAAAGTGACAATCACAGCAAACCCCACCGGAGAAGCACAAGATGGATCACCATAATGATGGCCAGCGTTTTGAAGAAGCGAGGAATGAGGCGTTAATGAATATAGTGGTAACATTTATTTATAATTAATTAAGTTTGAACAAATAAATATAAAACTGTTTGAAGTTTCTAAGTAAAGAGGTAAAGAGTCTCAAGTTTACCTGTTTTACTTCCAATTTTGAAACTAGGTTTTGGAAAGTATCATCGGAAACTTACCTGTAGCTGACATGAGGTCATGTCGGCTTGTAAATTCAATTTGGTTGGATGCTGCCACTGCACAATTGCGAAAGAAAGACACCGCTCCACTAATCTCGAATGTGAAAAGGGTTCACTCGTTTCTTGAATTTTGGGGGTCGCAGGACGAGCGGATGGAATCTGAACGTCGGCGTCCACCTTTCACCAAAATTGCACTGAAGTTGGATAGAATGAAGTTGGATGAATCACAGCTCGACCGTTTGTTCCAAACAATGGCACCATTCATTACCGAAATGAATCTGACCGTCAGCTTGAATAACTGTCATTACCAATTTTCAAACGATGACGTTTATGAAAAGCTGAGCTATCCCAACCTGTCTGAATATTGTATCCGCTTGGTTGGAAATATTGCTAATGCCGAAAAGGGTGACGATGGTGGGCGGTACAGAGGCTTGGTTTGTGGAATCCTAAAAAATACTCCGAATCTCCGGCAACTTCAGTGCTACGTAGACTGTGATGAGGATACCAGCGAAAAATATTTTCATTGGTTAATTGACACGCTCAGAGAAAGAAAATGTGGAAACAAAAAACTGAAAATTTTTGGAACTTATTCCGGTGGAATGATGGACCCACACTTCGCAAGGATGGCGGATGAGCTGGCGCTGAACCTGGACGCTCTGCATATCAGCGCAGGCACAGCTTTTGATGACCTTTTTTACGGTCCGGACGAAGACGGCCTTTTCCGATTTCTGCAGGGTCAGGGCGAATCGCTCAAATCTTTGTATCTCCGCGGCGTCACAGGCCTCTTTGAATATTTGGGCGTGCCGAAAATGAAGAAGCTGGAATCTTTGATTGTTGAAAAGTGGAAACCCCTGCCTCGTCCTGTCGGGCGGACTCTTGCTCCTAGTGTGAATTATCAAGAAAATTTGCCCGTTCTAAAGAAAATCAAGTTCACCGATTTCGACATTGACAATGATGATTGGATACAATTCCTGCCACGTTTTGGGAGCCCACCCATTGCATCTTTGGAGGAGCTGAAACTTCCAACAAAAGTCAATAATGTGGACCATATTGAGCACTGCATTCGTTCCTTTCCAAACCTGAAGATTCTGCGCATTCCAGCAACCGTTCCTTTCCTGAACCTTGTCTACAGATATCTTCCGGAAATCGAAGAGCTTATCCTGGACACATATCACACTAACAACATCGATGATGTGATTACCGGATTCAGTCTCGCCGAGCGTGAATTCATTGACCGCTTCACTGATAAAATGCTAAAGAGGATTAAAGAGGATAATCCCGACGAAAACGATTTGTCTCCGAGGCCATTGTCTGTGCTCAAACGTAAGTCAGATTAGACTTTGACAAGTGAACACCTTAGAATATAAAATATAAAATATTTCAAATGAATTTGAATTACTGAATTCCAGATTTAAAGATCTTAAGACTTCGTCCAAGGTTCCGGCCGAATAAGATTGAACTCACGAAGGTGTCCTCGCGTCTGGTTCTCATGAAAATGAAGTCACTTCAAATTCTCGACTTGAGCCACAGATCAGAAAGAGCCCTGACGGTCAGACATAAACATGATCATAATACCAGTTTCTATGATGCTTTTAACAAAGTCCATTTTATTTTCAATTAATTATTTTATTATTTTATTGGTGCAGGGATTTGAAGACGTTATCAAAGGCATGCAGATGGCGGGCAAAGTGATTGAGTATCGTAAATGCGACTACGATGATAATGCTGCATCTATTTTTGACGTTTTTAATTATGACGGCGTTGAAGTTGAATGGAGAGGTATTCTAGAATTAAAAACATAGGCATAACTTTTATTCGTTAACTTGATAATTACTGTAAATAGAGCATTTGATTGCATGAGAGCGTTTGACCATTGAATTGTAATCTTTTATTTATTTGTTTCGATTGGCTTTGCAGATCATTTGGAGGATGCGATGTTGAATGGCAATAATTTCCGGCCACCGCGACACTACTAAAATGATTCTAGATGTAACCATTCAGCTCTAGTGCTGAATGGATAATGTACAAAATTTTCTGGTTACAGAATTTTAATATTTAAGTACATAAGTATTTTTTTTCAAACAAGTGTGCATGTTTACATTATATTCAGTCTCAGTTTAGTCAATCATTAATGGTCTCAGTTTAGTGGAGCTGTCACAAAAAAATGTCAATAAGAAGAAAGAGTAAAACCGAATATCCGATGATTTTATTGTTGAAATAACTTTGTGTTGTTATGAGTAAATGAGTATAAGCTGAACAATTTCTATACCCATGTTTATAAGAAATAAGAAATAACTGACAATGGAACCACTACACCTGCAACTCATAGATTCGCCAAAGACTGGCCAATTTAAGTATCCTAATTCCAGTGGTGCCCACCAAATTTCCGAATGATGATTGTTTTGGGCTTTTAACGTAAAGCATGTCTTACGAATACTTACTAATACATTATTTATGAAGTAGGTATGATGGTATTGTGAATGAAATGTGTATTTATAACCTTGATTTGCTTGTTCAAATAATATTTATTATTATTGACTAAAGTAACATTGAAACTGTTCAATGAGGAAAATGGTGCGAAGGTTTGAAGCGGATTTATTTGTTTTCTTCTTATAATGTTCTCTATTAAATTGTTTTCAAAGTTTTTAAGTCAAAACAAATGCTGAATCATTTTTAAAAAGTCGCGAATACTATACGACGAATATTTTAAATTTGCAATCACATAATGCTCTTTGTTATTATAAGTCGACAGGATCCAATTTTATGCAAGCTATGTAAACATGCGTACAACCATCCGGAAAGGTGGGAACCACTGAATTCGGGGGGTCAAATTACCTATAAATTGACCACTCGTTGGCGAGTCTGTGAGTTGCAGGGGTAGTGGTTCCATTGTGAGACCTATGTTTTGTTATTAGTGTGTCAAAAGACCTGAGACTCGACCAAGAATTTAATTATTAAAACATGCTTGTTTTAGGTCATAAAGAGTGTAGAGGAAAAGCATAATTAAGAAATAAATAATAAAGCAATATTAATGAATCAACTGAATCAGAAAATCAAATTTGGAATGGTTATTTTGTGTTGTAAATAAACATTTGTATCAAACCTATCTAAACCAGGTTTTCGGAATTTAAATTCGAATCATAAAAAATAATAATATTGATTTATTGTATGCAAAATTAACTATTGCATAGCTAATTCCTCTCAATGTCCTGGACAAATAGTTCAGTCAGACAGTTTTTTAGTAAAACTAATTCCTGATTAATTAAACAATATTATTTTATTACAAAATATTATTAGCGTGTACTGGTCAACAACATTAATGATGTAGGAATTTTACGTTAATAGCCCCCTGTAACCGATTTTCACCAAAATTGGTAGGATGATAGAACTCGACGAGACGAGTTGAATGATACTAATTTCATGTGGGGCTCGGCTCATTT
Organism: Cyphoderus albinus; assembly: GCA_021029165.1. NCBI lineage: Eukaryota > Metazoa > Arthropoda > Collembola > Entomobryomorpha > Paronellidae > Cyphoderus > Cyphoderus albinus. Next base: position 12,101 of record VYYJ01004881.1, read on the forward strand.
AGTGACCCAAATGGGTCATTTATTGTAACAGTAACCAAGCACCTTTATTTGTCATTCAAATACAACATACTTAACTCAAATAAATAAAATTTTCAGTTTGTATTCAAACCTAACCTTGAATTTTCTCAACCTGAACCGTAACTCGCATTCAAACAAAACCTAACCTAAATT
>VYYJ01004882.1:0-12269 GCA_021029165.1 Cyphoderus albinus
TCATAATGTGTTGAATGAAACCACCACAATTTTTAAAACATTTTCACAAAAATGTATATACATAATCGCTCAGTAAGCTCAATAGTAAAATTTAAAATGGCATGTCTTCATTAGATGGTGCAGTGTAAAATGCACATAATGCGAATTATTTTACTTTGTAATTTTTCTAACATGGCTAGTTGTCTAAACATATTTTTCATCCAAGTCTTCAAAAACGTTCCCGAATTTTTTATGATTCAAGAGTTGAAAGTAAAATGTATTATCATGTATGTTAAGAAAAATTCACAAAAGTAATTTCTGTCAGTCTTAAAATTTTATTCGCAAACAACAAATACATACAAATAGAAAATTGGTCATGTTTAGTTTACATATAGATTATTAACGTGTTTCATGTTATCCTTTGTATCCTCCATAGTCGGTCCCATTTGTGTTTGGGAGCGGCGGTGAATATCCTAAATATCCATACCCGATTGGCGCTTCTGGCTCTTCACTTGATTCTCCGCCTTTATGAGCGGCATGCTTCGGATTTGTATTCGTTTCATGTTGCGGTTTTGTAGTACTCGTGGCAGGTTTTGGATTTGCCGTACTGGTGCGTGAAGTTATGGGGCCAGACTCAGTAGCTTTCGTTGTTGCTGAGGTTTCTGTACCTGGTAATGGAGTGGAAGCTGAAGGGACCGTGGAAGCACCTGTAGGGGTTGTGGCTCCTGCCGCCGTGGTTGCTGCGGCAGCTTTCGTTGCTGGTGATACCGCTGAAGATGATGGAGCAGCAGCCGATGTGGCTGGGGTAGCAACTGGTGGCGTTTGTCCGGCGGCTGGGGGAGCCGATTGGGCTGGAGTTGCGGGTGAGGTTGCAGGTGCTGCAGCTGGAGATGGAGGCGCAGCTGCAGAAGTGGCAGGACCTGCTGCCGACGGAATGGAGCCTGCAGCGGACGGTGCAGATGCAGCAGCTGAGGGTGCCGGAGCCGTACCCGAAGCGGCGCCTGATGGGACTGCTTGTTGACATTCGGCAGTTCTGAATATTAGGAGCATTACTACTATACCGACCGTCAATGCCTAAATAAAACACAAAATAGCAATTTAAACATGTGAAATTATGTAAAAATAGTGCATTTATTTACTTACTTTTTTAATAGCCATTGTAACGTCTGACATATCAAGAAGGTACTATTGATGTCACTCTGCAGATTAATGTAGTATTGTATATCTAATGTACAAATAGGCTGAATGAAATAGTTTGACTCTCAAATTTGTTATGACAAGCCTAAAGTTTCGATGCTCCTTTATATATAATAAATTGGCAAGTTGCTATTAGTACAACCGTTGAGTATAAAATTTATTTCCGTCATAGTTCAAAATTTTCCAGTCACTGCTTCGCTGATGTTCTTGTACTTATCAATACATTAATACAAACATATCCAATTTCAATGACCTCTTGAATGATGATGAGTCAGGAAGTGCAGGAAATATTTTTCCACTTTGAGCTTCCTTAATTATAATTTACATAATCGACATAAGCGCCGCTTCAAGAGTATTTTGCGTTGACAGACATATTCAACATATTTTCGTTTTACACTAGAAATCCCATTGTAAAATAATTCGCAAAAATAAGTTGTTGGGAACTTGGGAAGCGGTTACAGCCTAACTAGATTTGTAATCTGCAATACTTTTTTTTTTAAATCGGAACTGATCGAGCATCTAACGTAATTGTTACACGGTAATTAGTAGCTTTCAAATTATAAAATAATTTCAAATCTTGCAAGTAGTAAAATGTTAAAAATATAAATTTCCCGTGCTGTTTCACTTCCCCCAATAATATGACATAAAATGATTTCTCTACATTTGTATCTCTGGAACATTTTATTTTAAAAGGTATGAATGATTTGAGCGTCATTCCACACGAATTCTGCAAAACATATATTTGATGCTTCATTCATAGAACTTTCATAGATCACGCCAGGCTTGTGGTGGATAGGTACCCTTGACCCTCATATACTACCCATGTTAAAATGTCAAAGGTACTAAATGTCACCGTTTCAGCGTGACATCATTTCTGAATGGCTCCAGAGAAAACGGGACATTTTTTAGATAGAGATTGTTTTGCAATATGAGGTTTATGAAGACCGTCAATTAGATATAATTCTGCGAAAGTCGAGATGGTTTTCAATTTCCTATTAGCCGAAAAGTGTTTCACTAACGTATTTATTGGTTTTATTAAGAATATCGTATTTCATTTTTTAAATCCTAGTAACAGAGCAGTTTGAAGACATTGGCGTTCGTTATATATTTACAATATACAGATATATCTACATGTGCTATTATTAGTACGAAAAATTATTTGTACGTTCCCATTTCTTTCCTTCCAACTTCGCAGAACTAACCACTGTAGTAACCTGACAATCAAATACTTATGTTAGTAATTTACAAACCAAGCTAAATTAATATACACATAGTTTTCGAGTTAAGAAATAATTACCAGCATAAGATCCCGCGGAAGAATATGTTCCGTAATAGTTTGGATAGAAACCTGGATAAGCGTTTCCTGCGTAATATTCATTGGGATTTGGTGGGGCAGGATAGCCGCCGTAAGCAGAAGGTGATGTTCCTGCTGGAATTTGTGATTGTTGTGTTTGTTGTCTACTCTTTGCAACGCCGTCTGCTGCGGAAGCTTTCCCAGGGCCCGCTTGTATTTCCTGAGCATTAAGGTTTACCACCAGGGAACAGCAAAAGAGGAAAGCGAATGCCAAAATCTGTGAAAAGGTTAATCGTAGTTAGAAAATATTTTAGCGTCCAAGAAAAATAGATACTGTTACATATATTCTGCTTTACCATTGTAAACCTCATTGTGAATAAATAATATTTTGTGCGGTTTGATTGTTAAAATTTTGAAATCTGGCAATATTTGTAAGCTTGCTTGAGAACTTGAAACCTCAATTTTTGATGTAATTGCTTCATTTAATATTTTCCAGTTCTCATCTACCTTTTATACTAGGCGAAGAATTCAGTACTCAGTTACGCAATACCACACTCAATTCTGTAACTCAATTGATATCAAAGTTAATTATTTGGGGCCGAATTTAAAGATTAGTTTAATTGGGGTTAGTTGCAATATTTGACAAAACTGTGGAATGGAATATTTTGATTTGTTGTTTCAACTAAATATTTCCGTATTTGTCATCTAATTACAATTTTATATAATAGCGTTACTTCAAAAATGGTTTTGCCAAGTGGAATGGGATGGATTGTCCGAGTGCAGTGACCTAATTACTTTGCTGCGGAAACTTGAAACAACATTTCCTGCGATTCAAACATATTCCAAAAATTACGTCACAATTGCATTGTGATCAATTAAATCTACCAAATTTGGGAATTTTTTCTTATTAACGAGCAGATTTATATCTATGTTTAAATTTCCAGTTTGCTCGCACAGTCATTTTATTACTCTAAACTCTACAACTCATTATAAATCACTTTCACGTTGGTTGTGTCTATACTCATGATGATGATGACTCATCATTAGATGACTATTATTATTGTGGAATATTGACAGAAGTGTATGTAAATTACAAACGAACAATGACTTCTTCAAACTTTCCGTTTCATTCGTTTTTTGTACATTTCTTTTTCAAAAAGTGTTTCCTCAATTTGCCTGAATCTTATCATTGTAACCACATAAATGTTTCAATTTATGTATTTCACACATTATGCACATAGGCACATACATACGCAACAATGTTAATATGCCGGTTTGACTGACAGAACGAAAAAATTCATGAATGAATGGATTTTCAACCAAATAAAAATTTATTTATTTTATTTTAAAGTGCAACATATAAATGCACGCATTCATTCGTTTAAAACATTTTATGCATAGATATAAAAATTGAGCATCTTCAAATACTAAATAATAAACCTAAACTGATTTTCAATGACCACCTAGACCGCCCCGAAGATACTCATTATCTGGAAATCAGTTTTTGTGAAGTGTTAGGTTGTACCAAGCACGCGTGCATCAAACAAAACCCAAGGTCACATTGACAAGAGGTATAGTAAAGCACAGTAAAATATTGCCTACTGCTGTCAGTTGTCAGCTGGACTTGTCATGATAATGTACGTGAACAACTTGAGTTGATTTATTGCTGCGGGTTTTCCACACTTACAAACAATATATAATTAGGAAATACTAGAGTGGAAATTGGTGACTTAACTGAAAACTTTGTAAGTGATTATCTTCTAAACATATTTAGCAATGTATAACTTGGTATACGCAGATATAAAATAACATTTGAACCGGTATTACTGAATTGGTGAAAATTTGTTTTTAAAATCCTCAGGAAATTTGCTTTTAATCCAAAGTGAATAAAAGTAAATAAAATGGACCACAAAAATCAGGGTAGTGAGGACCAACATCATCATGATCATGACCATGGTCACAATCACGGAGATTCAAAAGTGCCTGCCGAAGATCTAACCTATTTCTTTTTGAAAATAATCGGGACTTTGCGATGGGACCAAGAAAACGAATCAGTATTAGATTACGGTTGTGGCCCTGGCCACACAGGATTTAAATACATCCTACCGGAGTTAGTAAAACACAACTCCAAGCTGTACTCGGTGGATGTTAATGAGAAGAAAATCGAAAGTGCGAAAGCAACTTACAAACACGAAAATGTGACTTATGCTGTGGGAAACATAATGGATAATTTCCCATTCGAAGACATCAAGTTTGACAAAATATTTTCTATCTACGTCTTTCACTTTGTCCCGGATTTGAAGTAAGAAAAAAATAAATACAAAAATAATATTTCATTTTAGTAGAGTTTAAGTCTAGGAAAAAAATTATTTTTTATTTTTCAGACAAGCGCTGACGCGCCTGCGGGATATACTGAAACCTGGTGGACAGTTGGCCTTTACCATGCATAAGACATACTACTTCAACATTTTGAAATCCTTGACTGAAATGGATAAGTGGAAGCAATTTGCAGGGGATTGTGAAAATTTCTCCTCCGACTTTGCCTACGGTGATAGTACAAGCAACGAAATGAGTTTCAAATCGTTAGCCGAAGAGGTTGGCTTTAAGGTCCTGTTAACTGATTCAAAAGAAATGGAAATGAACGTTCATGATATGGAGAATTGTTTGTGTAAGAAATTAATTTTAATTACTTACATTGTTAGAGCCACCATTAATTAATTGCCAAATTCAATATTAAGCAAAAATTACAGCTTAACATTTGTTTAATTAAATATTTTTTATTTATTTTGTAGCGTCACGAATGACCAATTTTCCATTCATAGACAAAGTTCCCGTGGAACTGAAGTCCGACCTGAAGGAGGATTTTCGAACAGTGCTAACAAACACCCTGGGAATTTCAAGGGACTCGAAAAAGTTTATTTGGAAGTACCAATGCATTGCAGTGGTTTGTGAAAAGCCGTTGTAATATGTATCATAAAAGAAATTAACAGTATTTCTGTTCAGTTTTTGGTTCACAAAATAAAATAAAAATAAAATATAAACGACAAGGAGTATGTTAATTAAGGTACGAGAAAATCATTGAGTTTTGTCATGAATGAGATTATTTAGCTCTCACTATCATAAAATGTTATAATTAATTGGATATTTTATAAGCCCTGTAAAAATGAAACGTCTTCCAAGTCACACACGTGTTTATTTTATTTATAAGGCAAAATATTATACTTATCCAATTAAGATTCTCTCGAATTACATTGTGCGTAATAACCCACGTAACTGCCCACGTAACTACCCACGTGTAACATTTAAATACTCAATGAAAAATTATTCTATATTACTGTACCAGTTCAATACATTGTTTGCTGGTTGCTGGTTCAATAACTTTTTCCCTAGTCTGCTAGTTTTTGTTAATTCTTTTGGTAATCTTATTTCACGGAACCCTTCCAAAACTATCCGCCTTAAAGTTAATCAGTTCTTTGTTAAAACCTGTCAATCATCGAATGTCGGTTTTTGTTTGCTGGTATTTATAATTCTACTAGTAGGAGTAAGCGTCTTGTGTAATTAATCACCTTTGTTTTTTGCTCGTGGCTTACTTTCGCCTGAAGTTATTTTGTAAGCTTTTGCTTGAAAATACGCAGGTAGCTTTTCTAGTGAGGAAAATAGCGTTACCGAAAATAGGATTCACAGATTTCTGAGAAATTGAAGTGATTAAATTATTTCGGCTTATTATGAGGTGCTATTTATAATTTATAAGTTCATATTTGAAATATGATATTTCTTAAACAAGTTTGTAAGTTTGTAAACAGGTATAGTATTTTGCGTTTTTGAACGCTGTGTGAAAATAAATGCCATTTGAAACAAGTTGACCTGATTGATGCAACGACGTCTACTTTTAATTTCCTATACACATTCAGTATTACCTTGTACATTTCCCCAGCTTATGACTAACAAATGAAATAAATTTCGCTGTGTAATTTAAGAGGTTGTGTGGGTGAATTATGTGGATAGTTGCGTTTTGCAGTAGGTTGGAGGGAGTCTTTCAAACGCTTTTTATACAGATAAAGCGCAACATAATAATATGATGAAGATGGAAACTTTTTATCAAATCAACATAAATTTGTTTTGAATAATTTTTTCATAATCATTTTGAAGTCTTGAATAATGTGCCAATACTGCCAATTTGGGAGAAATTATGTTTCACAGTTGAAGTTATATTAATTATATTAATCATGCTTATTGACTAACTACAAAGGTTAGCTCACATACAGTGGATCAACAACCTCCACTTTATCGCTGGCACTTAAGTGTGTCAACTCGCCCCAACTCCGTTTGATGTGTTTTAACACCGCGATTACCAACGGTAGGGCAACTGAATCCTGAATGACATTGACATTTCCGGTCCACCAAAAATTCAGTCCCATTTTCTGTCACCACTTTGCAAGTTTCTCCAAATCTGCATGTCGGAAGCTGAAACAGGCAAATACTTCTAAATTGCAAATGTTGAGACCTGAATAATTTATTCGACCAGTAACTTACAGGAACACAGGTGTAAGAAAACACGACAGTCTCGTTTTCCGCATTGGGACCCCAACTCTGGTTTAGCAGAACGTAGTTGTGACTCTCTGGACAGTAGCAATGCATTTCGTCCTGATATGAGACAACGTCTGTATCCTTGGTAGAATGAACCAACCTTCCGGTGTAAGCAATTTGATCAGGATCGCAAGGTAAAAGTTGAGGCGCGTCACCGCAAAACTGTTCAGTATTCGTATAAAAATCCAAAAATCCAAATTACTTTCAGGAATGTAAAAAATAATGCCATTTCGTATTTACAAAATTATTTCCATTTTTACCTTATATTGATCAGAACCCATTGTGATAGAGTGACCATCTACCGAGTCCCACGTCATGGGGCAAGGTGAGCTGGGACAGCTACACAATTCCATCCGATTGACACCCTTGGCATTGGCTTGCAGAAAACCACATACTGTGCTTTGTTTCGAGCATGTCGACAAACGATATTCCTTATAAGAAAGATTTATATTTACAGTAATAAAAACCCAAACGTTGAACAAATAACAATTAAGTTTTAAACAATACTAACCGACTCTCGGAACTCATGTGGAATCAAAACTGAACGAATAGCTCTTCCCCTTAGCGCAACAGTTTGCTGCAAAACAATAAGACCAAAAAAAGTCAAAGCTGAAGAAATTTTGAAGAAACGAAAAAACCCTGCCATTCTGTCTTGATAAAGGAATCTGTGTAATTCAATTGTCTTTTATTAATTGAAAGTGAAAAGCAAACAAGTCTTTGAACTTAGTATCAATACTCTCCTAACAATAATCGGTTTCCCAGCGGAAGTGAAAGTGAAATGAGACAAAATGAATGGCGTTGCACCATTATATATCCAACTGAGGTGACAGCAAACCTTGTGTAAGAACGACAGGAAGCCTCCCAGGAGAATCTGCATTATCCAATTTTATTAACAATGTGAAAAACGGTGTAGGTAGTAGCTGCTTGCAATGCAACAAAAGATACTATCCATCTCAAATGAAAATTAATACTGGAACGACTTGGTCCTACGCACTCATTTCTGCCACCTACACGCTTTTCCTACCTCCATCATTGCTTGCTTTGCTGAAAAACACGAGTAACAAGGGAAGGGAAGCACCACTACTACTAAATTTTGCAAATTTTATTGTTATTATGTGGTTGTTACAAAAGGTGTAAATTGATACTTCCGAAACTGTTTTGACGTTGAAAAAGCCTAGTCAATATGATTTAGTTTTGATTATGTCATATTCTGGATTGGTTTGTCATAAAGCGGGAAATTTGAGTGAATCGGCTCGATTTCTCTAGTGAGCTGAACAATATTGATGACACTTGGAAATGTGAGAAGTGATGAAGTTTATGCGAAACATTGACGTCTTCAAATAATTAATGAATGAAAATCGGTGGAGGAAGGAAAGTTTCTTTATTATCATTCTCTCGCGTAGGCTAATTAATGGTAATTATCTATCCCTTTGACACTTAACAACGAAGTAGAGGAAAATAGCATTTGTCTAAAATGTGAACCCGTGCACCTAAAAATGTGCGCAACATTTTTTATTTTTAACTCTTTTATTTTTAGCTAGCTCATTTAAATTATTCAGTGTTTTGTTCAGTTTTGAATTCACAATGTGTTTTTATGTTTTTCATTGTGTTTGTATTATGTTCTGAAAATAAACCGGGAACGTAATTAAAATTAAATAGGTAGGGTTTAAATATCCATCATGTGTTCATGCTCATTGTCACTGTAATTTACTTGAATAACCGTTGAATTTTTTATAAGTTTATAATTTATGTGTTTTATGGGAGACACATTTTCCTTCCCGTCAAAAACATTCAGAGGGGAAACAGTTATTGTAATTTTTCATATATATTATAGCATTATAATACATGCTTAAAACGAATCGAATATCCTTGTATTTTCCGGCTTATTTTTTGTTTATGGGAGAAAATAGGTTGTACGCTGGCTGTCTATTATCTGCCTAGCTTATTCTTCAAAATTCAGTTTCATCCGGATAAACGTTCATCTGCTTCTTTCTAGTTTTGTTAGAGTAGTAGGCGTTTATTCAAAAATGAAATGGAAATGTTGTGGAAATAATTTGACCACCTATTGACAAATATATTACGTTCCTCTCTATAACCAATCATGTATAAAAATACTCCTACACCCCAAAATCAATATATAACTTAACATTCCTCAATATACGAGATAACATTCCTTAGATACTTTTGAAGTATGATCAATGCAATGAACTATCTGTCAGGGCTTCGAGATCAGATATTAAATTATCTGAAGCAGCAAAAAATTAAAGATGTACTTTTACTATTTTTGACTTTACAAAGAATTTACCGAGAATTTTTTTGTGAATTCCTTTTATTTGTTGACTAGCATTAGCATATGTACGATCATTTATATAAATATGCTTTGAGTGACTTAGCGTGACAATAATGCAACTCCGGACACAATATTTCTTGTCGTCAAATGAAAGAAAGCAGGATGAAATCGAGTCGTTATTTTAATATTGATATGTTATAAATGTTCGGCAGAGAAAGAAAATCATACCATTCGCCTGTTCCACCTATTCTAATAAGATTTCGTTAACAATAAGCAGTTGATTGTTGTATTTCATAATGTATCAAGCATTTCGTTCACGTTTATGGACAATTTGTTTGTTTGTGCAGACAAGCGTACAATAGAATTATGCATTTATGTCATAAGAAATTTTTTAGATTGTTTTAAATTCCTTCAAAAATAGAAAATTGGCCTTTGTAAAGAATAAAATATTGGACTTCGTGATTTTCAAATTTAGTTGTTTCTCCTTTTACAACTCACATAATATGCATACCCTGCATGCAGATTTTATTGCATTACATAATGACAAATTTCCTGTTCGTAGTGTTCGTGATTGTATTCACATTCAACATCAATTCTCTATTTTCTATTTTTACCGGCAGAATGATTTTATGCTTTTCAATAAACAAAATTATTTCATGTCAAAAATATTTGCCCATAACGACACTTTGTATAATATACTATAGTATATATATTCATTCTTTTTTAAAACGCTGACGATCAACTGCATGATGGTAACTATAGTTCATAATTTATTCATCGTTACAAGATTAACCTTAACTGGAGCATTACTTGCAACTTTGAATTTTAACCACAGTTTCGCTAAAATCTGAGCGCCATGGGTTTGTCATTATTTCCCATCCTTGTAATTGCAACAAGCCTTTTATTGTTTGGGTGCAAATTTGTTGTCGGTGAAATCCGCGGTACGCCTTCGCCATTTAAACCCGTCAGTGGCAATACCCCATTGGAGAGTAACCCCAAAAATCTAATGGAACACTGTGATAAATTCCATCGGCCTTGCTTACCTGCACACAGTCTGTGCCTTGATAGCAAATGTCAATGTTCGCCGGGTTATACTATTTCTCGGAATCTGCCTAACTTGTGCTTAAAAGTGGTTGACTCTGTTGGAGGAAAATGTGTTGTCAATGAGCAGTGTGAAGCAAAACTGGGAAAACTTAGCTCTTGCAGGAACTATAAATGTGTGTGCGAAAATGGAGCAAAGAAAGGCAAAGGTGGAGGTATGTGTGTTCAGGAGGAAAAAATAAGTGCAAAGAAACTTTTGGTTGGAGATAAATGCTCAAAAACGGAAGACTGCGTCGGTGATCAACATGCACTCTGTACATCCGCTGGAATCTGTGTTTGTAGAGATGGATTTGTTCCAACAGCTAAGCTTGATGACTGCCTACCAGTGATACACGGAATTGGCAAGGAATGCTGGGAAACACAACAGTGTCAGTATGGAATAACCGGGGCTCTAAGTGAGTGTAATCTCACTACTTCTGGTGTCAGACATTGCAAATGCGGGCACAAGGCTGTACATGCACACGGAAAAGACGAGTGTTTTCCATTAGCGGCTATGAAGGGCGACACTTGTATAATTCAGGAGCAGTGTCTTGTTTGGCTCAAAGGACATTGCTTGGACGGAAAATGTGAATGTCTGCCTGGAACACACATACATTACTCAAATAGCGACTACAAGTGCGTTCTTGATTTAAAATAAATTGAATAAATACAAGTAAAAAGAATCTTTTTTCGGTGAAAATAACATTTTTAGCACACTATTATGTTACATTGTCTTTGATTAGTCGAAATCTACGCGAACGTAACTTTTATTGCCATAACTCTTTACTTTATTTATTTGGCAACTTAAAAAATATTATAATTAGGAATCACGCAGTTATTCGATGCAAAAAATTAGAAAAAAATTCTAAATGCTACTCGAATGTCCTATTTTTAATTTTTAACAAACATGATTTTAAGCATTATCTTTGATTTTTTGATTTTATTGCAATCTGTATTTAGTGAGTTTATTTTTCTGTTATCTATTTTCAATGTTTAAAACAGTTTCCTTTCTGTCGAACTAAAATCTGCGTGACAGTTCTTGATTCTATTTATTAAAATATGTATAATAATACAGATAAACCACCCACAGAAATTACTATATGAACTAAAGAGTAATGCAAATCGTACTCTAAATAATAGTTGCTATATTATGCATACAATTTAATCAATTGATCATGATTAACGATTAACAGTTTTCAAATTTTGAATCAATTAATAACAATTCTTGATTAATGTTGTGTGTGAATTAAATGTGACAATTAAATTTATTATTGTTCTCTTCAAAAATTTACAATTAATGATAATTGGTTTCAAAATTGTAAAATTAAGAATAAATAAATATTTGACTAAAAATAAATGAGCAGAAAAATAAAACCACGTCGATGGTTTTAAATATTAACAAACATTTGAACATGTAATTTTTAATACCTAGACAAGATGTAAATTCTACACTGTATAGCCCCGAATGAAGAAGGAAATATGCTCGTGTAACCATACTACTCTAAAATGTTATATATGATTATATTACTGCCTTAAAAACACTCATGTAAAAATGATGTATCAGATTCACCATCGCATTACAATCTGAAAACACTGTTAGTATGGATCCAAACCGTATTAAAATTGAAAAAGTATCTTTCAAATATAAACTTGACACTTCAAAAAATAAACAATACTTTGTCGAGAAACGCTCATTGGAGCTTTTATTTCTACTCAGTTTACAAATTATAACAAGGACAAGCTGACAATTTGGCTGAGACTGAAGTTTAGCATTATTAGTGGAGTAAATTTATCTACAAAATTTACACTTCCTAACATAACTTTTAACGCGACCATGGACCT
>VYYJ01004883.1:0-12267 GCA_021029165.1 Cyphoderus albinus
CTTATCCCTTTACATACGCAATGCCCGAGACCCCTGGCTACTGATTGCAAAAAACCCCATTGAAATTGGTTGACATTAAGTGGGTCAAACCCCTAACACAAAAAGTGTGGACGGAGATACGGCCGGACGGCGTGACGTCATTGGAAAAAAACGATCTTATAAGCTTAAATTCCATTTAAGCTAATAATGAAAATGTTCATTTTGATGGTCTTCTCGTATTTCATTCAGTTAATGCATTGCTGTTAATTTTAATGCTGCAATGCAAATGCAAATGCAAAGATCATCTCTGGTGGACCACACACGATTTTGCATGCATGGAAGGGATATGCGCTGATGATGGATGAACATAAAAAATGGACAGATATTGGATGAACTGGTGAAGAGAGCTCTCGCTAGATTGTGTACAATGCACAATTTTCTGAAGCTGTAACTTTAACCCTTTACGATAACGATAACATTCGGCTTTTAGCACTATTCATTCGCACTTTCGCACATGATGATGCATGAGAGAAAACATGGAGAAGGGATGAAAACATTAGCGGCTGATTTGAGGTGGGTTGTGGGAATCAGTTGTTGTGTTCTATTGTAGTAGTGCATTTGCATTTGCGGATGTGCCATCAAATATTATATGGATGGTTGAAAGTTTAAACTGGAGCAATTATTTGCTGTTCTAATTTTAAATTGAAGTCAATTAATTAAAGGTAAGCAAGTTAAATTCGGTGTTACATATGTCTATAAGAAAAAAATATGGGTAAAAACATAAACGGTCACTTACAGTTTAGTTAGATTCTAAACTTGTCCGTTTGGTAGTTTTTTTTAAATGGACAGGTATGGAATAGGTTTATACGTAAACATACATATAATTTATTTTAAGAATTTCTGCTCAATTCTCGAAAAGTTCAAATATATTGACTTGCTCATATTATGTGGGGTTTAGTTTTTAATTTTATAGGTTGATTATTCAAGTATTGGTGTCGTTTGCGTTTTGTGTTGTGTGAAATTGACATATTATTTAAGCCTTGTAAATTATTTTGGACGATTTTTGCAGAAATGACAAATTCAATTTTTAACCGATTCAATGTCTTTTGTTTTCCTTTACAGAACGATTCGAGGATGGGTAACTTTTTGTATATGCGCCCGAAGGAGACTGACACCCTCAGTGCACCCATTTTACGAACTCCTTTCAGCGATATCACTTGTCAGATTGGTCACTGGGATGGAAATAAAGATTGCCTTCCGTTCGAGCTGAGATGGATTGATTGCTGTGAAGCTTATGGAAAGGAAATGGCAAAGAAAAAGTGTAAATTGCACTATCAGGACTTTGTGGAGTGCCACGGACAATTGAAACAGGTTAGATTCGCGTCTTAATTTATTTATTCGTTGTTCGTGGATTTTTGACTGCTAAAGTTGAAAAATCCGATTTTCTCTGATTTAATATGCAATATCTAATGTTAGGAATTGTGAAATTAATTACAGCGGTTCCGGCTTGGTGACATGATGGAGCAGCGGTATCATTTGTGGTACAAAGGGCTCGTCGGCAAAGGTCCTAAAATGGAACTTTTCTATGAAACGCCTAGATATGACGGATATGCTCCAAACTTCTTGTATGATGATGTGCACTACAGAGCCATATAAATTCGTTGTTAAAACCGTCTGAATCGTCGTCGAAGGCTCCGAATGTCTCTCAACTCAAAGTTTCGTAGTGTCTATTATACCTAGCTTATTCACATCTCCATAGTCAGTTTGTTAAAGATAAATGTTCAGTTGTTCAAATGAATATTCATAAATCATGCGTCTCCTCTGTAAAATCGAAATGTAAGCCTAATCACAGATTGAGAGGAAAAGAGGTTTATTTGTAAATAAATTGATTAATTTAAAAAAACAATCTGCTAATTAGTAGTCTTTTTCTGTGTGGTGTCAACCGTCAGAGTAGGGTAAAGAAAATTTTATTCATGAAACGTTAACTGAAATTTCTTCGCTTTCTCATTTAATGAATAATTCAGAGAATTCATTCTTCATGTTGATGTTGTTTCAAAATATTTTTATGAATTAATGCAAAACTGACGATAGAATAGAAAGCAGTTTTAATTTTTATAGGTCGGAGTTGTTTGTTACATTGATTGACATTTCCGATTGATTTCTTTCTTGATTACACATTTCTGGTAATTCTGATTAGTTTTGTTTAAGGTCAGGCGTTAAATAATGCAACAGAATATTCTTCTCGTGAATTTGCCTCTCTAAAGTTTGCCTGTCATTTACTGTCTAGGGAAATTTGAAATTGGAAAGAAGTCTGAAAATACTATGTACCTATTTGTAATACTGAGCCAGACTTTTGATTGTATTCATTACTCACAAAAATTTTAATTAGGCTTATCATGTATATCAGTTACAAAAATCATCATCCCTTCACGCTCTCACGCCAATCATGCATCCAATGCCTGCCGAGCTGATTAGGTACTTTGAAAATTATTTTGATGGAGTTTCCGTTTTCACATCCATTCCAATTCCACAATCCCATTTCATCTAATAATCGCATTTGCAGCGTCCGCTTCGATTTGGACTGACTTCGCTTGTTTGTAGATTTATACGTTACTCGTCGAAACCAACTCTAACCGAACCAATCCGACAGTTGTTAAACCAGTGGCATAATAAAACCAATTCACACACTAGTGACGCTATCATTCAAGAACGTTCTCAAGATCAGGTTTTGGCGATCCTGATCCTACTTTTAATGCAAAGAATTACGCTTGGAAAGATTTATGCGTGGTTCTTTTAGAAACGTTACAAGAACACGACCAATCACTAACATAATAATAATGCATACATTTCTCTATTTGAAAAAATTCCATTAGCACAATTTTCATACCTTCTCGAGCTCATCAGATCTCAACTCAACCCGTGCAGAATAATCACAAAAAATGCTAGACACCTCAAGGTCGTTTCTTTGTGCATTTCTTGTGGTCTCTGTATTAAAGGTACGATTTTATGTACGTTTGTGTGTCCCACAGTTATCTGTGTGGTGGTGTGGTAATAGACGTTATCAGGCGATATAATTCTAACAAACTTTGTTTGCAAGCATAGACATCCCTGCAAATGAAACGGAGTTATGTTACTTTACAACAACGCATCGTGTCTCAATGTCAAAATTAACGTGCCAGACCAAGTGGTGCACTAAAATAATGATAATCATGATTTTGTTGGTTTCGTTGTGCTTCACATGAGACAAAGATGAAATATCCAGTGGTTTATCTGCGGACAGAATTAACCACAATTTCAGTAAAATCAAATGCAATATTTTTTTTACTCCAAAAAACCAGTTATGGTTAGATTATAGATTTGTTTCTGCAGAAGTTTTGTGGAGTGTGTCATTGTATTAACAACATTTCAGAAAGGAGACGCAACACAACACGCAATATTTTAGTTGTTTCTTCCAGAATTTCAGAAACGAAAGAAACCTCAGTCACAGTGACAGAATAATTTCAAGCCATGATAATGCCATGAAGCGAAGCGTGCATAAAATGCTGATCCTCTTACATACATCGATAAGTAATTGGGCTACTGGAGAAGACAGTTCACCGTGTGCGTGGTGAGCGAGCACGCCAGCAGCGAAGATTTTTTTGGATCAAGTTAATTCAGTAACTACCATGTAAATGTTATTTTGACATTTCACATTTTCCATTTTGTCGCGTCATTTTGGGGAAAACAAGCTTACTCAAGCCTCTTAAGCTCAAACTTTGTTTTATAATTCAGTCTAGATCGATCGTGCCACTGTTACACGTATTTACGATGACTCGAAATTGCATCACACCCTAGCTAGCATATATGGAAACACCAAAAGTTAACAACATGTCAAAATCCCAAATTAAATAATGGATATTGCAAATTGGTGCAAAACTGTATGCAAAATCTCCGTCTCTCCATGAAGTATCTAGGCATATCACAAATGTCATTTTATTGCGCATGAAATGGCGTGTCTGCAATTTAATCAGGAAGGTTGATTACAGTTCAAAGGAATGGGCTAAAAACTGTTACGCTTTAATGTTACTGTTATTGCAAAATATTGATAAAACATTATCATCAACATGCGGTAAATCATGTAGCCAATAAAAAGCGGTGAAATAATAACTACTTGTTTTGCAAACCAAGTAAATAAACAAATTACTGTTTGATAATACAAGTGTCATTTTAAGTTTTGACTTTGTGTCATTTTTTGACATTAGATGATTTCAGACACACCAAGTTTTTATTGCGATCAAAATCAAAGTGCATTTTGTCAGAGCCTAATTGCGCAGGAGGGATAGATTCTTTTGTGACAACATTATTCACCTACATAAAATTATTCCATTCCATCGACAGCTAATAACTGTCTAACCTACACAACTGTCATTTTAGCTTGTTTTGTTGTGACGTGGTGACCTAGGCAAGAGTACAGCGTTTACTTGTAAAACGAAATACAATACGACATGCATTTTCTTGTATACACCTGCTTGCTGCAACATTTATAGAAAAGTGTTCTCGTTTAGATTAGATACAACCTTTGCATTAATTGCATTTTGTATAGAAAAGCTCAACAATCCTTAACATTAACATTAGAAATGATAAAGGACACGATAAAGTTTTTCATTCATGCACGCAGCCATCACCATCTCATGATGATGAATCAAAAACGATCTAATCGAATATCGCAAAATAACATACATCCAATTTCATTTCCCATGTTCCCATCAATTTTCCTATCTTAATTCGCACGATGCAAGGCAAGGTAACGCCAAGTTAAACGTGAAATATGCTTAATCATATCATGACAGTTAGAGAACATTAAATAGAGGGACGCACACGCAGATTGCTTCGAGAATGTCATGTAAAAACGAAAATCCTTTCACTCTTGACTGAAAACCTAACAAAAAGCGAAATTGTAGAGTAGGCAATCAAAACAGAAACGTTACTAGTCACACGACTCACATAATCTAATAACAATTACCAAGACTAGGTGGTGAATGGATTGAAATATCACAAGAGCACATTAGTTTATCAAGTACAAGCTCATATAGCACATCCAATCATCTCGAGTCAATAAAAACTGACAATGCAAAGGTGTATTGTACAACAGGAAAATGCTCACACAACCGTCAGCGAGCGTCATAATTTTGTTCTTCTGTTCATGAGCTCATTTTACATTGTATTCTAATTCCAATGTCGTGGACAACAATAACAATGCAATGCGTTACCGCTTTTGTTATGTAAAAAGTATGCCACCGCTATAAACTGCATTAATACAATCTCACTGAATGAAAGTGAACAGTGCACAATAATCAAGTCGTTGTGTACACCTCCATTTTCATTTTTTTCACTTATAAATAATAACGTGCCCCACAATGGAATGCCTCTAACTAAACGATTTGTATATGCGGATTATTTGTCAGTTAATATTTATATAAGATCTGGATTTACTTGCCTTTATCATCTTTGCCTGTGGGTTCCTCCACTGTTTATTTACATGGGTTTGGATAATGTATCATGAAATCTCATCATCTCAATTGTAGTTTACATACAACAACTTGTTTTATATTTTTGCTTTTCTATCACATAGAGCTTTACTATGTGCCCTGTGGTTCATTTCCTCACGTGCTTGCCCTACTAACTGACTGACAACAGGAATTACCAGAGTTTAGACGCAATTATTTAATAACCATGTGCTGTCATACGTAATCATTATTATGCTACTTATTAAACGGCAATGCACGTCCTTATCACGAAACGGTAACTGTGATTGACTGCCGCGGTGAAGTGTCTAGTCTGCTCTGTGGATGTTGTGCAGTCTCACTTTTCATTGTCATCGCCATCAGACTCAGATAGAGTAGCGCTTGGGTGCGTATCCTACTGCAATTTTTAATCGAAACGACATTCACATGATGAACAATGTACATGAGATTATAATCAGAGCTGGAGGACTTGTACTTGAATTGCACACATGAAATGTCATCGATGAAGTACACTCACATGAGCACATGCAGACAGAAGCTTAGTGCTTGGTAATAAAAATGCCAGTTAGCAAAAGGTTGTCTACTATTGCCCATTAAATTAAAATTATGAGTGATGTGAATGTGATGACCAAGCTCTTCAATTGGGTCTATTAAAAACAAAGTGTGTTCAAATAACTCAACAAATTTTTAATGAAATTGTTTTTAGCCCATAAAAAATAAAATGGCTGTTTAAGGAGATTCTTTGAAAGAACACTTCCTTGCTCGTTTTCCATCCATCACGGAGGAACATTTTATTTTTCATCTTGTCGCATTATATTGTCTTTTGTCTTTTGAGCGCGAAGAACATTGCATTATCGACAAGTTTATTTGCCATTAAAATGTCACTTCGCTTCTTGCAAATAAATACACTCGTAGTAAGTAGCAATCAATCTCTTCAGGTACATACATGTTCGTGTTTTTTTGCAACATGAAACATAAATAAACTGCTTGGTTGTTGCTTATTGAACTTTTTACAGTTTAATGATACATAATGAAAACAAGTAGAATTTCAGTTAATGAATGAATCGATTATGCCCTTAAATCCAATTAGTGCGAAAGATCGTATGGAATATAAAACCAATAAATGACAATAACAACGTCAATGCCCAAATTATGATGAGTGTACCCGGACATTGCTTTGCGCGGCAGACAAAGCGCCACGAAACATAAACCAATCGTAAAAATGTCATATCGTATTTAAGATCATTAACAAATCATTGATCTTTGTTACATGTATACTTGAATCGACAGCGGTCGTTGTAATAATTTGTTATCATACAAGCGCATATACCTATAAAACACAAACACAACTTAACTAGAAACATTCTGTCTCTTGAGAGAAGAGCTGAAAGTCAAACAGAACATTTTATTTTATTATGTCTACGTCTCTATCCCCTCATCAATTATTTGTCCCAAAAAAAGACGCAGACGGGACAAACCACTCAGAGTCACAAGAGACTTATCAGATTGAAATAAAATATATTTACAACGTATGCTTTCAATACGCGAAATGTCATTGTGTTGGAATTTGTTGGAAATTGGTTCATTTCCGTCAAAATACGTCAATCTAAGACAGTCATAAAAATGTAGTCATCAACATTCTTTTTTGCTTATTATGGAGGGATAACGATAAGTACGACAAATTGAGTGAACTGTATGGAATTTATTACTACAAAAATGCAGATATTGCTTACTCAACTCAGCCATGCAATCTCGCAACACCCATCATGCATCATGATCATTTGCAAAAAAATATCTAATGAATTCTCCTCCACTCGCTCATTGTTTTATATGTTTATATGGCTATATCGCCAAAAATGAAATAATGCAGAGACAAGATGATTTGTTTAATGCACAAATGTGCACACATTAAAATTCCTCCACAATACTTTTTTGGTTGACATTGAACTACAGTCGAAAGTCCTCGCCTCGTCAAATGTATTGTTTTTTGTAACGTATTTTTCATCTGTTTTCAGTGTTTCAAATTGGTTTATTGTCGTCACCATAAATCTGAAGGGATGTGGATGTACATACGCATAAATATGAGTACGCAACCTTGATTTTTATGATGAGCTCTCACACAACAATAAAATGACTGTTTTTTAACGAAATGTATTGTTATAATAGCTCTCTGGTCATTGAATTCGCTCCCGACCATCTGTGTAATCATGGGTCCATCTGCGTTCTTCAAACTTCAGCATAAAGCACTGTACGGAAAATATCCTCAGTTTACAACGCTCACCTTCTTTTCCAAATTTTGTTCTGTAGTAGAACGTATTTACTTTTTCTTCCTACAACTCCCACCGCAAAAATTGTTCATAAAGTCATAAAAATTGGTACGCTTCTTTATTGCAGCGTTAACATGAAATCTTGGTCGTATCATTCATGATCGACGCTATAAATAAGTAAGGATTTACTCTTATCACGATATTGCACATTTTTACATGAAAATTGTGTTCAGTCAGTAATAAATCCAGATGCATGGAGGAGAAAAATGCGAAGCGAAAGGCTGAAACTGAAACGTGCCTTTGATGGTGTGATGCGATGATCATTGTGAATACAGCAATAAAAGGTAATAATCAACCTAACTCACAAACTCCCAGCTCACTGTATCAAATCTCATTCTTGCTCAAGGCCACACCAATTACAGAGAACAAAAGACGAGAAAAAACTTGGACTTGGCCAAGAAATCTGAGAATTTATCATGAAATGTAGAACAAGCTCATGGAGTGGTGGTAGGTAGTAAATATGGAGGTGCATAGGTATTGTAATATTACATGGACATGGAATTAGTGGAGGTTCTGACATCAGCTCCTTGTTCACTTTTCCAAACGTAGGTTTCCAATAAATTCGAGACGCTGGTATGAAATGTAATCTGCACACGGTGGTGGAAACAATAGCAAAAGCAAACAAAACAATAATGCCTAATAATAATGATTCGTGGATACTTTTAAATGCAAATGTCAAGGACGAGTTCAAAATTATTAAGTAGTTAACGAAATCATTAAGCTGCCGACGTTGTTATCCACTTGACTTCCAAAAATACACAGACAAACCTTGTGTGAATTCTTGTAATTTTTTTACCATTAATTTCATGCTGAACACACTGACTGGGTCTGCGAAACTTTGTTTATTCCGTCTAGTTAACTAATGATAAGAATGCACCCATTAATCAGCTCGGCACACAATAAGAACTCTGCTACCTACCTGCCTCTACCTGCACAATTTGCATAATTATTTTTGGAAAGAAAATAAATATTCCATCTCTTCTCTTTATCAGTCTGACAGCATCATCTTCAGCCGTTTAACTTGGTTAGTGATGCTTAAGAAGAATTTCATGATAAAAGATTACAAGAACGGCTGCTGCTAATAAGAAGCGTAAACTATCCACTTCCGTGTACTAATGACCATTTATAAAATTCTTTGGATTGTGTTCATTTTGTTTATTTAATTTTCAGTGTAATTTCATTTCATTTTCTCTCTGCCTCACTTCTGACAAGGTGAAGTGTAAAAAATTAATAATTGCAAAAACCATGCACCATTATTTTTGACAGATGCTCGTTTCTCAACAGTCAGTCGTTAGAGAAGGTACCTTTATATTTATTATAGTACCAAGTATTTAAATTAAATTACTTTATTTATATCACTCTAATAAGATTCCTCTGACCCGTCCAGCAGCAAAAACAACTAACAATTCATCACTTCATCATGATGGCCCAAGTCATGACTATAACCATTATTTTATGTACCTTGTCTATGAAATAATAGACAGCTCCGCGGAGTCGTGTCAAATTGCAGAGATGCGCAAGGCTCGCCGAACACAGGTCCATAATAATATCTTCTGCTTCTACAAAAATAGCCTACACGGAAGCACCTGATACATTGTGAATGACAAGAGAAAAAATATGATATTGTGCTTTGTGGGTAGCGAAACTAAACTTTGTAGCATTAATGACTAAATGTGCATATCAACATGAGCCTGCTGCTGCTTGAGTAGTGGAGTGGTACTCGGTCCTCTCATCTCATCATCAGCGCCATTCGCATTCTATCACAGAAGCTAAATCATGTGTCCATGAGTTCATGCGCAAAATTTCTTATCGTTCGTCCACCATCACCGAACAAACAAAGCGGAACGCTCATTATGGGGTAGAAAGAAAAAACAAATTTTTTGACTATTCTGCATTCTAAGCATTGTAAAATTGTACACTAGAAACTTTTAAAAAAGCAAATCCCCTAATTCCACGTGCAATTTAAAAAGGAAAAAGTGCGTATTAAAGTAAAGTCAAAGTGGAGCATTCATGCGAACTATCACCTTCTGGTTGTATGCTTCTCCGTTTCTCAAACAATATCTGGATAATTGAAAAAACCAGTTTTGTTTCCGTACTATTTACTAAACAAAACTTTAATGCGAATTCATACATTACCCGAAGTTACGTTCATTCATGCGATATGGTTGGCTCTACATCCTGCAAGACACACCGACACACTTTTTTCTCTTGTCGAGCAAATGGAAAAAACTCATAACGATAAAATGAACAGATGCCACGCGGAAAAAACGTTATCATTAAATAGTGTTACTAACTAACCATGCAAAATTCGAAATTAGTATTGCCGAGCTGAGGTATCTCGTCATTGATGACAGTGGAACGAACGCAAGCTGAAGTTGAAATTGAAGTTAAAAGCCCGTGCTTTCCCTTGAAGAAAAAAAACTTTTTTTTTTGTTTTCATGAAAAGACAAACAAAAACAAGAAAAAAAAGCGAAGAAATCTTTTAACCTATTTTACCCACTTTATCTTGTCTTGTCTGCCTCCGTCATAGGAGGATTCCTTTCTTTGTTTACTTACCAAATTCATTTCAATTCTGAAGAAAACTGCTGGAGAGCAACAAGAAATGTGATGCTTCAACATGCTGCTGCTGGTTTTGCTGACGAACGACGAGTGAATCTCAACTCAAGTCCCAACTGAACTCAACAAATCAACCAGCCCATCACTTCCCAGCCGCATTACCATGCTCAGGTTGAAAGAGAAGAAATTGAAAGGAAAATCTTTTGAGAGTGCTTTTCACAATAACTTTCAAAGTATAAACTTTATTTATGTTTCGTCAGCTTTTTTATTTTTAAAATCATTGACTACAGTTTAGTACTGGCTAGTTTGCTCCGCAATTCAATACCCACGAAGATGGTGTACATAAGTAATTCATCAAATAAATGCATTTCATTTCTGATGAGAGAAAAGGGGCTTGGGCTTCTTGAGAGACATTTGCGTTGCAGTAGCAAAGCAATAGTATTGTGTTAAATAGCGTTATGGACTGCACAAAGCTCACTTGACAGAGCGCACTTGTCAGAGAGGAGGAAAAGTACAAATTTTAACGCAATTACGCCCGCGTTGTTGATTTACTTGACTTGTCTTCGATTTTCCAATAGAACGCTTTCCGTCTTTTCGGTCTTCTTGATGGCTTGAAAGTGTTTTTATTGTCCAATATATAAAATGGTCTCTTATCATGTTTTTCCCGAAAGTTTAACTCGTTTCTTCTCTGGCTAATAAGGCCGCTCCGTCTAAAAAGATTTTCTTTACTTGACTACTGATAGTACTCCATTATTATTAGTCTGGGTCGGTAAAAGAGCGTTGATGTTGTTATAAAAGTACGCAGTAACGTTTTCCTTGCATCAGTCAGCCAGCCTCTCTTCTCCTTTGTTCGTTCGGTTAGTTCCGTCAGCGAGTGAGAGGAGAGAGAGGCTTTTCCTTTCAGGGAGAAAGAGTAGAGCAATACTAAAACTCGACGACAAGAACGAGTCAGTCAGAGTCAGCAGGCTGACAGCAAAGGCAGTTACTTCACTATTACTAACAAGATGCTATAATGTATGTGTGTGGGAACGATACGGAATAGAATTCAAGGCTTTACATCCATCCAACATTCATGGCAAAAGAAGAATCCCTTTCCGTTTGCTCCACTTTCAGCAACAACAGAACCAGCAGCTCTTTTCTCTCCTCTCCGCTTTTGTGCAGAAATTGGGAAAGAGGCTTGTAAATTTCATTGTGTTCATTTCATTCGTCGTTGTTGGTGTTTCATGCAAAAACTACTATATAATAACAATGTAGTAACACCACGATGGGCATATGTTTCCTTTTGGGTTCCGTTTGAACGTGAAGATAATGATAATGGCAATAGACGAGTCTGTAATATGTCCATAATAATCATGTGGATAAAAGGAAAAACCCACCTTGCCTGGTAAAAGAAGAAAAATGACAATTCATCGTTTTTTAAGCTCTCTTAGTCCTGTCAAATCTGAACAACAAACGAAATTGTACAAAATGCTCTGTCAGTTTCTGCCTCCACTCGAACTCGAACCTGTAAAGTCAGTCAGTCTGGCTGGGTATGTAGAGAAATTGTAGTGTTTTAGGATGCCAAATTATACAATACGGTTTCACTCACTTATCCTTCTCCGGTATGTGATGTGGAGAAAACGGGATAAGTGTGTGTGTATGACGTGATATTGCTTTCATGAAGAAAATGGAGTCTCGCCATTACAATAATGCATAACGGGTTCGTCTTTTGCTCTGCCTACTAAAGAAAGAGAATGACGAGAAAGGCAAGGCGGATGCATAAACCTCAAATCGAATAGTGATGGTCGTGTTATATACAGTATGTGATGAAAGATGTTTTCAAATAATTGGAGGCACATGAATCCACAAAAAGACAGGGATCTCTTCTCTATTGTTTACATGTTCAATTTCTGCTTCTTCCC
>VYYJ01004884.1:0-12261 GCA_021029165.1 Cyphoderus albinus
ACCCACCATTCGGGAATTTGGTGGGCACCACTGAATTCAGGAGGTCAAATTACCTATAAATTGGTAACTCGTTGGTGAATCTGTGAGTAGCAGGGGTAGTGGTTCCATTGTAAGACCATAAAAAATGACGATTCTAAGCTTTTGACAGTCAAAATTTGACTTAATGAATTAAATAGAATAAAATAAAACTATATCACTTAATGTTCATATGTTTGGCGATGATGACAAAACTGCTCTCTGACACTCCTTTTAAACCATCCCTTACTCTATGATATAAAACCGTTGGAAAATCGCAAACTAAACCGAGGGTGCATTGAGAAGTGCGCCAAGCTCAAACTCTTTTATTGCCTATAATCCCTATGTCTTGTTTCTGTGTACGTGTGTACGTGAGAGAGAGAGAGAGAGAGAGAGAGAGAGAGAGACCGACCGCAACACAAACAACAGATCCGATAACTCGATCACGACTGACTGGCCGTGAATTTGGTTTTTGTTTTCGTTACCAAATTTGAAATTCCTCTTTGAATTTCACTGATTTATTCACTCTGGATTTCCAATTTCCATCTATTCTTTTCTATTAATTTCTTTTTGTGCTATTTAGTGTCACTGACTGTAATTCTTGTCTGGCCGTGAGTAATTTTGGTAAAGTTAGAGGTAAAGTCTGTAGAGGTTTTTCTTTCTTTCTTTCGTTTACATTAATTATTTTGATAGAAAATTCTGATTTCATTTCCTTCGCCCTTTCATTTTATTAAACAAAGTTCCAAACCAAAGTAATTTGTTAATTAAAATAGTTTTCTGATTTTTAATTTCAATCCGTAGTGTTTTCATCATCATGTCTATTAAAGCTACGTTGTTGAGCGATGGAATGGAGGTGTACACTGCGCCCACACTGAAGGAGATGTGCCTCTACAAGTGCCTGAAAAACAAGGAGATTCTGACAAAGGAAGTGGAAGTTGATAATAATATGGACGGAAGACACGGAAGTAAAAAACTCGACTGGGAAAAGTTCCGGCTGAAGGAACCAGTTCAAAGGGATCTTGTGAAGGCGTTGTTGGACGCGGGGGAAAAGTATTTGTTCATGTTGACGCCCATGTACCAGCCCGTGTTGGCAGCTATCCGAATGAGCCAACCGGAACACCTCGTGAAGGTCCACGTGAACAACACCGCCAGTTTGAAAGATTGGCAACTCGAATTTTTGATCAGCGGGGGCAACGTCAAATCTTTGGATATTAATGGATGTCGTTCACTGGGTATCGAGTCACTGCAAGCTATTAACAAGTGTGGGAACAATTTGGAATATCTGAGACTTGGAAACTCTGGAATTTTGCCTCATTCCTTTGAGTGGAACGAAAACTCGCCCATCCTGAGAACTCCCAATTTGAAGACATTCATTATAAGTGAACTTTATGGTGATTTTTTGGAGTCGGACGACAGAAAAATGACCATTTACATGAGATTTCTGCTGCAGGACTTCATCATTAACCTAGAAGACCTGCAGATAAGCAGCAGTGAAAGGTTCGAAACTCTAGAGTTTTTGGAACCAGCGAGAAACAAACTTTCAGCTTTAACTTTGAGGGATTGTACGGTCATGGATAGTGCGAATGCGTGGGAGTCTCTTTTCAAGCTGGATAAGCTTAGGTCAGCTATCACTGAAATCTTGACATACTGTGAAATTTTAATAAAAGAATTTCACACAATTTTATATAAGCTTAATAATGTTAATTATAGGTTTCTGGATGTGGTCGAATCATCGATGGGGATAGCATTGGATGGCCAAAATGTAGTGCAACGCCTACTAAAAGCTATGCCCAATTTGACACACCTTGCAGTCGATTCCGGTTTGGTCAACGCTATGCATGTGGAGGCCTGGGTTCGAGGTCAAGGGTCAGTGGCTAAGCGGCTGGATTTCCTTGGTATTATGGACAATGTTCTGGATGAGGATGAGCTTAGAACGGCAAAGCTTCTCGCAAATGACGTGGCCTATTTTAGTGCAATGGAGGGAGATTTGCGAATCCTCGAATATTACTCCAATCGGCTTAACATCGGTGACTGTAAATATGCGCTGGAGTGGCTACTTATTCAAGCCTCGAATATGATGGCGCCCTCCATGACCGTTATTAGTTTACTTTTGAACACCTTGAAGAATAACGGCGTTACGACATATCCTGAGTTGTTCTTTCAATACTTGAAAAAACTGTTCACTCCTGATGTTGCGTCGAAATTGTCAGAAATTCATCTGGACCAATGGTTTGAAGTAATTTATGCCTGTGTGGATACATGCTCGGCGGGATATGTAGCTCAGCCTGAGCCATTAATGATTAGTGACGTAATTGACATAGTGCTGAATCTGGATGGAAGACTTGTAAGTTACAAGTTGTAAAACTACTTATGCTTATATAAAGACTAATTGTGGTAACTTTTCCAAATTTGATTTATATAATCATATATTTTTACTGTTTTCTACAGCGCTTCGACCATTACGCCAATATTGTGTCAATGGTAGTCCGGATGGTAATTGTGGAAACATTGAGTTCTCGCTGGGATTGTATAGGCAGGAAAGGCATCAGAGCTTTGCTGAGAAAGGTAGCGCAGCTCTTAGAGAAGGCACGGGACCGATTTCCGGAAGACGCTAGTGATTTGTGGGGAATCTCATCTGTTCTCGTTGTAACAAAGAAGTTGAAAGATGTTATAGTCTCCGGGAAACTTGGCAGAATTCATCTTTTGGAAATATTTGGCAGCATCATTACATCGTTGGCAAAGTTATGTCTCAAGTCTGGCCCTCACAGGCCTGCGTTTCACTGGATTATAGTGGAGTGGCTGAATGAAATTGACCTTGGCGTCTTAGGATTTGCTAACCGTGACAGCTTCGCTCTGTTAGGTAATAAAAATTCAATCTAAAGTCTGTGCAGCAGTTAATTTAAAGTTGACGAAAATGAAATGCTTAGATTAATTTGTACTTTGTAGAAATCTTGAAAAGTATCCTTCAAGATCAAGACACCAAGTTAAACCCATTCGACCCCTGCCTTATTGCGTTTCGGCTCGAGAAGCTTTTGTTGTCCATTCATTCGAAGTGGAAGTTTTGGAAATCCAATCCTGTCCAGAAGACAACGCATTACGTAAGTTAAGAACGGGATGACTAATCAGTTTAAAAAAATGTGATTACATTGTGAACGAATTTCTCATTATCTCATTATTAACTATTAACTTGTTCTATCATTGATGTTTGTTAAATTTTACTAGGACCAGTTGGAGATCATCGTCAACTTGCTCAGTTTTCTCGAGTCCGATCCTAGGTGTGATTATGAAGCTAGTGCCGACGCCAAGGATATCATGATGGAATTAAAATAAACAATGTTTATTAAACATTATTCCAATCATTTTCGCTTTCGAGTACAAGTTAGAATTTCATTTGTACTTACTGTAGTTACATCCTTTGTTTTGTTTTTTCCTGTGGTTGCGTTAGTTGTTGTATAATTAAAATCCTGTTTGATATTTAAGCTGATGTTGGATGTAAGAATAATTTAAGTTACTGTTGTAATTAAATACCTCATCAATGAAACTGGTGCCAATGCTCTGGCTTCTCTCACAGCCTCATTTCTGTCCCCATGTCAAATCACAACTTGGATATGCCGCATATGTCCATGTCAGATCAGCAACATCGTGCTTGTAAATGAGCATACCAGGTATTTTCACCACCTGCAAACTTCAATACCACATTTGCACGAGATTAAACTCTAGCTACACTTAAATTAGTATTTATTACAAGAATTTAAAAAACATCTTACCGGAAAACAGCTAATTTCATTTTCTAGCAAATATTTTGGCGAGAGTCCAACGCCAGGACGATTCGATAATAATAATGGTAGCCTTAGATCTAAAATCTTAGGTCTGAATTAGAAATTTCAAAATTTTACTATTAAACTATTAAACGGTAGTTGCAGTTTATATGACAAAACCAAGCTCATGCGTCAAATAAAAAACCTAAGTATTCACGAGATGGGTCACAAGAAGAAAGAGGAGAATTTCAGGAGCAGAGGAACATTTGAAAGAACTAAAAAATAAAATCATTTTATACCGTGTCCACCAATTTACACAACGGTACTACATTGTTTCAATTGTAAAATTGTAAACGGTAATTCATACGGTTTACTCAGTTGATACTTTAGAAACTGAATCGGTCTTGAGACAGATCTGTATTTGATGTGGCATGACCATGTCAATTTCAAGCAACGGCCTTCACCAAACCGTTTTTATTGCCGTCAGTAGCTGATTTATTTCTGTTGCAAATTGTAATTAGAAATCACCGCACAAAATCACTTATCTTCAGAGATAATCATGTTGTTTTTGTTTTAGCTGCAAACCTTCCAAATTATCGTTCTGCCTATGGATTTCATTCAGAAATTTTTATTCGACTTTCACTTCATAATTTCATATACATACAAAACAAATTATATATTTTATTTTATATCATAAAATGGCAGTTGGCACGAATTTTTTTTTGACACATTAGTGATTTGTGGTAAATACGTAATAAATAATAATTTCCTGCAGCTGTCATACATTGATGTTCCTTACAGCAAAAATTTTGCTGCAAAATTTCGGATTAAAGAGACAGAAATAAATAAAGTGAAATGAGAGAGATAAAAATAATTACATAACTTTATGTAAAAATTTACGAATGCTCCTTGCATGACAATATAGAAACTATTCATAAAAATAAATAATTATATCATAATGATAATATCATTGTCTTTTTATACATAATAGGAGACTTTATATCAAACATTAATTATTTCTTCGTATCAAACGACCAGGGCCGAAACTACGAGGGTGCCGGGGGGTGCAAGACACCCGGGCCGGGCCCCGAAGGGGCCGGGCCTGGGAAAGCTACGTTGCAAAAAAAATTCGAGAAACATAAAATAACTTTAAAAATTATATAATACATTTTTCTTTAATAAATATTTCAAAGTTTGCATACTGTAAAACCTAACCTGAGGTGGTTTAGTTTCTGCGGGTTATGTTGTTAAGTTGGTGCAAAATGACGTCTGCTTTATGGTGAGAATGCATAAGTGATTTATTCACTTTAACCTAACTTTTTATATTTTTGGGCTACACTACGAAATCTTTTCCAAACAATCCCGTACCTTAATACCATGGGTATTATTTTTTGAAGTTGGGCCCTTTAAATTTTGACTGTTGCGTTTTAATATGGCCCCGACCGAGGGCCCATATTCATTGTTATTTAGTGCAACCCTCTATACGGTCTCGCGAAGTACAAAAAGGAAAATCTCAATGTTTATTACATTAAATCCTAGATATAACCTACATTGTGATTTTTGGGCTGTTTGGGGTTTTATTTTTCTAAAATATTAGAGGTGTTTTCTCATAAAAATGGTATAGTAGTTAATAGCAATAAATATTTATAAAAATTAATACTTTAATACATACAATAATGTTTTACACATTTAGCTTCATCCTTTTAAGAAACGCAAAACAGGGGCGAGTCGTTTGTTATCAAGAACCCAACCCGACTTAAATAACCCAAACAGGCTAAGGGAAAACTTTGCGGCCCCTTGCGTATGACATCTTTGTCCGCTTGTCATATTTTATTGATATCTAAATTCTATTTTAGCAGATTTCTGGGTTGATATTTAAAAAGTAAATATATTTTGCTCATAACTAAATTTTCTAAAAATAAATCAACTTAAAATGCTGAATTAACTTTTAAAGTTTCGAAGAAATCTAATCAACTTAATATATGTGCATATATATATTCGTAAAGTTGGCATGCTGTAATGTATACAATTATTTTACGATTGAATCAATATTTGTTTTCTGCATAACGTTCAAGTGTCATTGTTTTTATATAGTCCATACACCATCATTTAAGGTAATTAAAAATCTGCCACATAAATATGTATATTGGAAAGTTTTTGGGAAACACCGTATGCGTTCAAAAAAACATAAAACCCACATTTTATACTTAATATTCTATAATACATGAAGGAATAATGTATAGTATTTTCAAACCTGCTTTTGCCCATTGATTTTGATTTCTTATTATACCGCTACATAATTCTTTCCATACTTCTAACTCGGATGTACAGGCCAATGTAATACGAGGGATATTTGGTAATGACTAAACCAAATTTCGGAGTCGATACAGCAACAGATGTTTGTAGTTAGTTCGACCTGCTGTTGGTGTCAACAGATAGTCAAAATTGTAACCAGAAAACCTTTCCGGCTCATTTAGGCTATTCGTTGTACTGCGCAAAATGAAATGTAAATATAATTATTTTATGTTAAATGCTAATTTTCACTGTTTGTTTGCTATTTAGACACCTTTCAGAGAAGTCAGTTTCGGTCAAAATGAGTGCGGTTGGATGCATAATATTTCGCATTTTAAGGTGATTCAGATTCCCCAGTGCACATTACATATTATGATTTATGATTAACTGAAAATTGTCTAGTTACAATGACAGTAAATTGAAAATCACAAGAAAATCTAATGCTGTATAAATTTTAACAGCATTATTTTCTTAAAATTTACACTGAAAAAGAAACTATAGAGTTAGCTAAAACTACAAGCATATGTATGTATAAAATTTAGAGTAAAGTTAAGGTGTCGTATAAAACACTAACACACGGTTTAAAAAATGTGTGAAACTTTATTTTGACAATTTTAGTGTTTCACTGCCACACTAACTAGTGTCATAAAGAAAGCTTCCGCACCGACTGACACCCATCAGAGGATGATCGGCCTACTTCTATTGCAGTCATCGACTCCGAAAATTGGTTTAAACATTACCAAAGTACCTACGTATTATGGCAACAATTTTCGATTTTGTCTCACCCGGGCCGGGCCATGAGTCGGTGCGGTACTGCAAACGACTATACGAGACATACACGTATTTATCAGGTATAATAATAACATCAACATACGAAAATTACCAGAATTGAAACAAGTTTTTTTGTATATTGCTAGTAGTAATTTACTATTAACTAATCGTAAGATCAAATCTTATTTAGATCGCAACCAGAAATATCAGAATAAATACAAAATTCAACTGAAAAGGCCAAACGATATCAATTTCAATCATCGATATCACTTCAAAAAATATTTGAATCGCCTAATATTACATAGAGAAAGACAAAAGGTTAGGTTAAATTCCACAAAGAAGAAAATACTCCGTTAATGTAACGGCACATACCAAAATTAGTTTTGGTTTTCAGATATTATATCAATTTCAGTACATGTGATGAAATGAGCAAGTACCAGTCGTGAAGACAACTTCGTGAGTTCCGCCTGGTCCAGGTGATTTCCTGGCTTGAGCCTTAGAACTTTTAATTCTTCGAGTTTTATAAATAAAAATATCGTTACATAATTGTTTAAAATAATGATTCTATAATTTAAGCTTTATTGATGATTTATTAATTACCCTTGAGCACAGAAATGGGTCTCTGAAAAATAGGATCATCAGCTACAGCCAAAAGTTCCTCCTCGTCGTCTTCTGGGTAATCCTCATCCTTCTCAAACTTGAGACGAAGGTGAAACCGTTTCAGCATTTTCTCCATAAACTGGTTGATCATTGATCTGCGTACACTCTTCGCTACTGAATCCGGTGATGATATCGTCAATATTTGTGACCTCACGTGTGTCCAACTCAAGCTCTTGCAACTGTGGGAGATATTTATAGACGAGATTGGTGCACACGACGGTTGCTGGAATCTGGAGAATCCGCAGATTTGAAAATGACCGAAGGGAATGCTCCAGGTTGAGAGCTTCGTTCACCTCCGTTGATAACTTCAACACCTCCACACTTGTAACCGGCGGACTTCCATGGGGCGCCATGAACTGCATCCACGCGTCAGTTTCGAAATCAGCGAATATAATTTTCTTCAGAGACGGAAGTTGTTTCGCGTAATCCACACTAGGCACAATCTCAAACCGCAGCAAATCGATCCGGCCCTTCATATGGAAATGACGTATCCAACCATCCTCATGCAAAGGCATCCATTGCTCGACATGCAACATCTCCAATTTCTTCATGGTAGGAACCCCAGCATTTTCAAAAGAACCCGTGAGATGACGGATATACAGGAACTTGAGATATTCACTCTGAGACTCGAGAAACCGGAAAAGACCTTCTTTTTTCGCCTGAAAGATACAGCCGTTAAAACCATTGTTGATGCGAACCGTCTCCAGTTTCAGTTCTGGCAGCTCATTCGCCATCTTGGAAAAATGCGCGTCCTCCATACCACCATCATTGTGGATTACCAAGGTCTTAATTTCTTTGTGTCCCCATTTCCTCTCCTTCAGGGGCAGGGTGTCAATCAACCAATGAAAGTGGTTAATGTTGTTATCAACGTCGGTTATACCGTAGTAGGCAAGATGACGGACATTAGGGGCATTTTCCAGGATTCTATAAATGAGGCGCTTGTAGATGTCCATTTCAGTTTCGTACAGGTAACCTTCCAGTTCCACTACGACAGAATAATTCGTCAGATTCGGATAACTCAATCCTTCGTCCGCCCCTTGGTTCCTGAATATGTAGAGAGGGTGTTTCAAGCAGACATGCAATCTGAGTTCCTCCAAGAATGGCGCTACGGTCTGCAAAAAAAAGCTCGAGAAGTGTCTCTTCGCAGCGCATTCGAGTCAGGTTGAGCAAAATTCTTGTGAATGGTGGACGTTGACTTCCTTCATTTTCGAGGTCCTTCCCCCAGAATTCCAGAAAAGACCTGACGCCTTCAGCATTGTTGATGGTGGGACGATTCTTCACAGCTTTCCGCAATTCTGAGGTGGCAGCATCCAGCCAGGTAGAATTCACCAGACGACAAGACCTCATGTCGGTAATTGGCAGGAATCCGATGATTCGTTCCAACACCTGATTAGATTAGATATAAAAGCATTACTAGAGTAAGTACGAAGTATCAATTCATATCTCATTGCATTGCGATTAATTAAATACGAATTACAATTAATTATTTTACCGTCGAGTAAGCGGTTATAATTTAGCTTACCAAAACATTGCTTAGCGCCTTCGCCATTCCCTTCACGTCAACGGCGGTCTCCTTCTCGCTGGACATGATCAATGATCAATGATCTTGTCAAGATCATCTTGATTGAAAATCAGTATACAATACAATTAACTAAATAATGACTAGAACGATATATACTGAGCTAATATACTATATAAATTATATAATATAATTATATAACTTAATTTCTCGAACTGGGAAAATATTAAAAATGCACTACAAAATATGCTGTTTACTTTCCACTCTGTCGGTATAAATCAGCCAACACTGAAATGAAAGACAAATTGTGCCTCTTGCAAGTTGTAAGTAGCCGAGAGCTCAAGTTGAGCTCCTTAACTGTCTTTGAGTGCATTCATTTGATGAGACTTGTTTGATGAAATGAAGGTTTTGGGAGAAAAAATTATATTTGTGCGAAAGAGACAAAGTACAGACGGGGGCCATTTGGGAATTTGGGACTTCTACCGTAGGAGTAGGAGTATCATTCGGCATTCGGCTTCGCTATCAATCACTAATCAGTGCAGTGTCAATATAAATCGCTTATCTGCCCTTGTTTTTTTAGTTTCTTAGAATTATTATGTATTATGATATGACAGTAAAGTTGAATGAAATTTTTAGAAGACCATTTTGTATTGCATAATAAACATTAAATTGTAAACATTCATTCATTATATTGATCATATTTACCGATCATAACTCAAACTCAAATTCTATTTTAATAATTTTTTTATTTATCCTTAAAATACCAATTTCGAGTAGTTCCATATGGTAATTGGTTAATTTTCATTTGAGAAAGTTTCGATCGACAATCCAAACTCAGAAGATAGTGGTAAGTATTTTTACTAACACGAATTGTCAAATTTTGCTCACAATTAATGTTTAATTTTGAAACACAGAAGACTGTTTAATGAGTAAAGTTATAAATAAAAGTTATGTTAGAGAATAACAAAACTAAGAGAAAATGTGTAGAAATTTTGTACAAAAACGGATTTAAAAGGTTCATGATCATTTAGAGGGCGATTCATTAAGTCACTTGAAGTTGAGACTGCTGTCAACCAAAGTTTACATAATCTGCTGCCTCATATATTCTGAAAGATTGGAATGTGGTGATCATCCCTGAAATGAAGCGCCATTTCATAGAGACACTGGAATCTCCTTCCACATCTCGGTTTTTCACTGTCCGTTGGATCAGGGTCTGAGCAAATGTACGTGTACCTCTTTATTGGCAATGTCATTAAGGCAGATTTGCAGTTTTCACAGGCACCCATTCGGCACTTCTCGCTAACAACGGATGGTTTTTGGGGGGAAACATTTTTATTTGCGGGCGGCTCTCTTCGTCTGATCCATCTTCACTGCTACTTGTTTCAGCCGATTGATTCCCATTAAACTGAGACCCATTTTCGGCAGTTGATTGGACCTCTCTTTTGTCAGGGTGAAAGCTTTCGATATGTCTCTGAATATAGCTTTTGCATGTGACACTTGTCTGACAGTAAGGACAAAGATAAGGTCTTTCATCAATATGTGCTCTGATGTGTCCATCCAATCGTGTTCTCTCAGGAAAGAATTTGTTACAGAAAACACAGCTCATTCTGGTGAACCGGTCGGGTTTTTCCTTGTGGCTATTGAAACCTTCCAATCTCTTCGGCAATACTTGGTGATTTCTGTATAAATGGTTTCTGAGTTTGCAATTTTCTTTAAATTCCTTTCCGCATATCTGACAGAAAAAAGGGCTTTCGCCAATTTCCGCTCTTAGATGCGTTTGCAAATAGTAAGGGCAGGAGAAGCCTTTTCCACAGAAGACGCATTTATGACGGGTTAGCATTATCCGACTCAATGCCGGGTCGATTAATTTGTATGCAAACTGCTTCTCCGGATGATGTGATTTGTAATGGATTTTGATACGATATTTGCACGTAAACTTTTTTTCACATTCCTGGCACTCAAATGGTCCACTTTTGGTATGATTTTCTTCATTTATCTCTTTTCTTTGAATTTTGGTGTTGTAAACAAATGGCTTTCCAGAATGCTTCGAGCGAAAATGTTTCTCAAGTTGGATAAGGATAATCCTTTGTAACTTTTTTGGCACAATCCACACTGATGCAATTTCTCATAACGCCCGTGTAGTCGTAAACAATGTCTCCGCAAGGGTGTCACAGATGTGAAAACCTGTCCACATTTTCTACAACAAAAAGGTTTCTCGTGAATGTGGCTCCTGATATGCGACTCGAAAAGACCTATTGTCAGGTATTGTTTACCGCAGAAAACACAGGTAAATCTTGATTTTATTTTGTCAGAATATTTTTTCCGTTTTTCTGGTTTCACTTTGTCATTATGTACGGCCAAGACGTGGGTGGTCAAGTTTGATTTGTTAGCCACTTCAATATTGCAGAATCTACAATGGAATGGTTTTTCCTTGACATGTGTCTGCAAATGACAATTTCTGTTCCACCAATATGAAAACGACCTCTCACAAAACGAACATTTATAATTGCCTTTGACATGTTTCTTCTCTTTTGGAGCAGACATCCCAGTAATAATAGACGAATTCAAAAATAAATTTTTAATAGTAAATCAACTTCTTTCACTTTATTAAATAGATACTTAGGTATTAGAATCGTTTTATTTATTAAAGTTGAACTAGATTATTAATTTAATGTTTTACATTTTATAGTTCGTGTTTTTTATTTGATCATTACGATTTTTTAAAACAAAAAACAATTGTTTTGCGACGCAAGTTTGTATTGTTGCGGAAGATACTCTCTTCAGCTCAGCTGCTGATGCCGCTGATGGTATCTGCGCGTGTGGTGTCTACGTACACTACGTAGTGTGCAATATTTTTTAGCAGCTAAGACATTACTATACGCGTATGTAAAACCTATTATTGCATTATTGCCAAGCATAACAGTGGAGAGTGGAGACTGGAGATATAGATATTTTATGTGTGTATTAGAGTCTTATTGGACACGAATTTTTTTGTCCATGTCCGTCCACGTCCACCAGTCTGGTTTCTTGGACGTCCATAAATGTCCATGGACAAAATCATAAGCGAAACCAACCATTTTTACACTAGTACTATTTCGATTTTGGTTTTTGTTGCAACGAATCAAATAACGAACTAAAACAGGTTTATCCACGGATACCGGACGCTGACTACTGATTAGTCGAGGTCCGGTATCCGTGGATAAAAAATGCAAAGAGGGGGTCTTTGGTATCAGTGGCGGAATTTCC
>VYYJ01004885.1:0-12259 GCA_021029165.1 Cyphoderus albinus
AGGGCAAAAAAGGGAAAGGTGAAGGCGATCGGCGCGGTCAAAGAATAAATGGAAGGGAAGACATGTCGATGGGGAGACTTTCCAAAGATGAGCTGGAAGATTCATCTCAGTGAGGTGACCTCACCGTGATTAGGTATTAAATTTTAAATAGATTAGACTAAACCCATTTGCTGATTTTTTTTAATTAGCTACATTTGTTATGAATGATGATTTCTAGTTTTTTTAGCTAAAATATTTAAAATAGTTTTCTTTGCAATGAAAATCAAAAAAAAAAAATGAGGCTCTGCAGCATAAGGGCTATTGGTGGTAAAGTACATGTATGACAAACAATTTCAATTTCCATTTTCATACAATTTGCAAGCTCGCAAAAACGCAACATTGGCCAAAAGCCACAGACTGACATGCTTAAGTGTCAAGTGTGGCCTCTTTTGTCGCGGCGGCGGTGTCCTGCCTCCTTTTACTCTTTCTACAAATTAAAAGGATGTGAGTGAAGTGTGAACAAACACCTGATCTATGATGCTGGTAGGCTGGTGCAACAGTTTGTGTGGCCACAACAGCTTCAAGCTTAGACAGACAGAAAATTAAATTAAAATTAAAAACGTTTTTAAAAAACTAGATTATATTTTAGATTCATTTCATTGCATTTACTTTCACTCTAATTTTAGCTTCCTTGTTAAATAACAGTTAATTTTTATAGTTTTTAGGGC
Organism: Cyphoderus albinus; assembly: GCA_021029165.1. Taxonomy (NCBI): domain Eukaryota; kingdom Metazoa; phylum Arthropoda; class Collembola; order Entomobryomorpha; family Paronellidae; genus Cyphoderus; species Cyphoderus albinus. Next base: position 708 of record VYYJ01004885.1, read on the forward strand.
ACAATGGAAGCGAAACAAGAACTTGTGATGGACACAAAAGGCCAATGTTTCTTGTGCCTCAATTATATCTCATATTTTCTCAAAGAGAATTACCGCAGTAATAATACGAATAAAAGTTCATTTTGTAGTTTGTCTCAATACTTAAAAAACAACCTCTCTAATTCTAATTCTACTCTCAAATCGGAGTTGGCTTTATTGTGGAAAAGTGAATTTCACAATGTGGTGGCTCCACTTTGTGACCGGTGCTCGCCTGGAATTAGTAATTTTATTAGACTTTATAAAGAGCTGATTTCCATTAAAATGAAGCTGAATTTGTTAGTGAGTGACCTGAATGAGATTATCATTACGTCGGAGGTGAAGAACGAAGGGAGCCTTTTGGACAAAATTGAGGACGAATTTGGCCAACAGTGATGATGATCACTGTCAACAGGATAGGATTATTGGATTTAGAGAAGCAATTAAAATTGGTGATTGATTATTAATTTAAGTAATTTGCTATTTACAGTTTAAATGGGTAGCAATAGATGATAGAAATATTTATATATCTTTTTGTTATTGTTATTGTACCACAGCTTCCGGTCAACTGAAACAGACAAACTTTGACCTTCCAAATAACCCAGATAACTTTCTTCAAGAGGAGAATCGTCCCAGAACCGAATCGAACTTCATATTCCCGGATGAACCCGAATGTAAAATAATTAAATCTGAACAAGTCCATCGTTTTTTCGAAGGTGTCGAAGGTGAGGATGACGATGACCATGAGTATGACCGTGACCTTGAAGGCAACGACAACTTCGAAGATAGTCTCAGTGAATCCCGGTCACCACTAACAACCTCAATTTCCACTACACCGCCACCAACGAAAAGAGTCCGTCATAATTCATCCGGTTCAGCTCCATCGCCACTTCCAGTTCCTATGGAGAAAGCTGACCTTTTTTCACTAATTGTCCCTGTCACTGCGTCCACTTCCGCTCAACCAATTTTTTTCTGCAAAGTTTGCAACAAGACTATCATTAAAAAGGACGACCACATCCGCGCTCACACTGACAGTGAGCAGCACTTTTTACACGTTAAAGGGTCACACGTCTCCGATGAAGATTTCAAATCGGCTGTCAGAAATGTTTTAGCCGACTGTCTTCAACTTAAAACAATGAATGATGGCTCACACGTTTTCGTCTGTCCCCACTGCATCCAAGCAGTCAAAGGAAAATCCAACAAAGCTGTTATGCAGTCTCACGCCATGACTCACCATTTTGACCTTTTGTGCTCTCAGCTTGTTAAAATGCAAAAAAAGCCGGGGTCACTCGGAGATACCTTGAGAAAACAACAGACCACTCGCATGGGAAGGATTACGTTCACAGTATCAAAAACTCCAACTCCGGCATCACCATCACCTCGCCCATCGCAGCCTCCATGTTCATATCCACCTATATCTCCTGCTCCTTGCTGGAAACCATCAAGTAAGTCTTACCCCTCAGATTCTTCAACTTCTTCGTCAACCTCATCCGGTTTCGCTTGTCGATTTTGTCCCGAAAAATTCACGTCCTTCATCAAACAAAGAGGTCACCAGCTGAAGGTCCACACGGTGGAAATGTTCAGCCCTTACCTTCCGCGTGACTCAGACTACCAGGAAATGAGCTGTGCCATTGAGCTGAGTTTGGATGCTACGGTGAATCAAGTGCCAGCTAGTGACGGAGGAGGAGGTATTGCCTGGAAATGCACATACTGCAACAAAACCTTTCCGTATCAACCGGAAGTGAACCATCACCTACTTCTGCATCATTTCTTTGAAATGGTGAAAAAAGTTCAAATGTATTTGATGGATATTCAAAGTAGAAGACTTCAAGGTCAAGGGCAACCTGTTGAAACGCAGCCGTTGTGCAATAACGAAAATTGTATTAACCAAAGTGTTAACAACGGTAATGATAATGTTCAAAATGGTGAAAATGAAAATGATAAAACTAACAGAATTAATGTTGGAAGAGGCTCAGAAGAGGGTTGTGAAGTAGAAGTCATTCAGATTAAAGATGAAGACGACGACGATGACATTATAGTAGAATCTATCCTTCCTTAAATAAGTTTTATTTGCATTCTTATTAGTTGATTATTTTAATACATACATAATTTGTTAACTGCAAAAATTTCTCTTATTTAGTATTATAAAAGTTTTATAGCTTTAATGAGTTTTCAATGACAATTAACTGATAAAATCATTCACAACTTGTGAATCACACACAAGTTTTAAGGAATAAAATAAAAACTTTCAAAACTGAAAATCGATCAGTATTTGTATTTTGGCATTTTCTTCCTCTTCCCGAATCTAAATTGGACTTGTGAAGTGAAACTCTTGGAACATCACATCACTTCCGCTGTTCTAAATTCTAAATTAAAATTCTAATTAATTAATTCAATATTATGTACGTATTATTCAGTACTGTTATCATCACTCTCATCGTAATATTCCTTCTTCTTTGCTGTCCTGGACTGCCTGGGACGACTTCCTCCAGAAAATTAAAATTCTAATTAACAATATTATGTACGTATTATTCAGTACTGTTATCATCACTCTCATCGTAATATTCCTTCTTCTTTGCTGTCCTGGACTGCCTGGGACGACTTCCTCCAGAATTCTTAAGTTTCCCCTTTCTTGATATAAAATTTGTTTTGTCTATACTACTTGCAACTGCAACATCTTGGGTGACATCGCCGTGTTTATTATTAACGTGGATCCTGAGGTTATGTCGATGAGCAAATTTTGAACCACATTCATCGCACTGATAAGGTTTTTCTCCGGTGTGAGTCCTAAGGTGCTCTTGTAATTTGGCATTGGAAAGACATTTCTTGCCACAGGTGTCACAAGAAAAGGCCCAAGTCTCAGGTCCCGAGTGCGAAAGGAGATGCACAGTTAAATTGTCGTTATTTTGAAAACCCTTCCCACATACGTCACAGAAAGCTTTAAGCAGTTTCCTTCGAGTTTCTATTTCTTCTTTGTACTTCTCATCATGGGTTTTCAGGTGGCTTTTGAATGGCACTTCGCCAAAGATAACCTTGTCGCAATGTGGACATTGACGCATCAGATCGTTTTTATTGTCTTTGTGAACTGCCTTGGCGTGCCTTTCCATCTCAGACTGGGAGTTAAACCTTTTCGGGCATTTAGGATGTGAACATGGAACTGGAAAATCGCTTTCGCTCAGTTTGTGAACTTGGTTGAGATGCTTCCTTAGCTTATCGGCTCTCTCATAACGGAATCCCTTCTGGCAGATGTGACACTCCAGTTCTTTCGAGTGAATGCGTCGTCGGTGAAAACGTAGTTGAGCTTCTTTGGAAAAATATGCTGGACACAGGTCACAATTAAAGGTATCCTGCTTGGAGTTCGCCACATTATGGTATTCCGTCATGTGCTTCTTAATCCATCTCCTCTTATGCCTCTCAATATCTGAAATGAATGTTCCGGCTTGGCAAATGGCACAAATCAAGTTGTAAGGCGTCAAATTGAAATGTTTTTGAAGAACGTGTTGTACAAACAGATTTGGCGTCGTGTTACAGTCACCTTTTATTTGCTTCACTACTCCAAATGTACATCTTTTGCAGCAGAGTTTTTCCCCAGTGAGTTTATGCTTCTTATCGGAGGTTGTTACTCTTGATGGGTCGATAACATCATGTTCATGTGCTTCATGAACTACAAGGTCCGGTGCGTACTGAAACTTCTTGGAACAAACAGTGCAGTCAAAGTCTCCATGAAATCGGGCGTGGTTCTCCAATTCCTCAGATAGTAAAAACTTCCTCTGGCAGTTTTCAACTAGGCATGTAAATGACCCCGTGTAGGACTCCATGTACATTTTCAAAAGAGTTGAACTATCAACGTCCTTTTCACTACCAATTTTTTTAGCAGTAGAATTCCTATTTCCGTGCACAACTTCCTTGTGGCGTTGAAGGTTAATGACGTTCGTGCCGCATTCGTCGCAGATTTCATTTTCATGATCACTCATTTTGTGAATTTCTCTCATGTGCCATTTCAAGAGGTCAAACGAGCAGAAATAGGCGTCGCACTGGCCACATTCTTGAATATCACCTGGATTCATTTTCCTGACATCGTGATACTTCCTAAAATGATTTCTTACGGTAATTAAATGCTCCGTGAAGCTCTTGAGCCATCCAACATGAAATGACTTTTCTGACAAATTTCGCAAATCACGTTGCAGCAAGATAGATCCAAATGTTGCTCAACTAAATGTTTCGTGAGCAGTGCTTTCGAGCTAAGATTTCCTTTCGATAAATAGAAGCTGCATTCCCTTGGACAATAAATTTTTGGAAAGTCTTTTGTCTTCGGCTGACCTTCCATTGACATTGACACACTGTCCGGTTCTGGTAGTGGTGGCGGGTGTACCTCAACTTCATGAAGAGCCATATCCACAGCGTAGGAGAATTTCTCTGTGCAAAAGGAACAGGAGAAATCACCGTGAAGCTTCATGTGAACTTCCAATTCTTGATTGGTGAAAAACGTTTTCGAGCAGTTGATGCATGTGATGCATTTTCTCCTCTGACGCCCTTCTAAAATCCTTATTGCGAGATTTATCCTTCTAGCATTCTTATTGGTGGGTGACTGTGTTTCTGCATCCGAATCTGTGTCACTGCTGCTGTCAGTGTCAAAGTCAGAATCGGTTTTCTCCTCTTCTGATCCAGAGCCATCTGGATCGCGTGTGATATTAGCACCAGTATCATTATTTCTCTCCTGATTCTCCTGTTTGATTAAATCCAGCTTAACTGGTTCGAAAGGGTGGTCATTATCGTCGCCTTCGTCACATTGGTCTTGAACGACTTCTTCCCCGTTGTCTTCATTTTGGTCACTGTCGTCCTCGTCCTCTTCCAGATGTGATTTCTTGTGGGTCTCCAGTCCTTCTGGATTAGAGAAGGTCTTCCTGCATCGGTCACACTTGAACCTGGCACGCAGAGAGCTTCTCTTGGGGGGACTCGGCGATTCATTCATGACTTCATCAAATTTTCTTTTCTTTCTAGGGATTTTCCCGTGTTCATCTTTGGCGGTGGGCTTGGCCTTTGTTGGTAATGTTAACGATGAGGCTAAGGCTAACGGTAATTGAACTTCACTATTCGAGAGTTCCTGATTGTGTATTTTGACAAGTTGGACAATTCCAATTTCCGCTTCCGCTGCAATCTCTTCCTGTGATGCGCCAACTTCCGTTATTTCCATACCTTCGGTATCATCCCATGAATCACAGTAGTTGTCGTGATTATCATCAGTTTCGTCCAAAACGTTATTTTGGTCAAGATCATCTTCATTTTCAGTTGAGCTGCCGCTCTTTAATGCTAACCGTTCAATCTCCAGCTTAACTGCACCGAGGGTTGACGAAAACTCGTCCCCCTCCCCTGAATTGTTAAGATTATATTTGTCTTTGTCTCTTTCTTTGTTCGTTGTTAGCATGTCGCCTGTTTCAGTTTCCTGACCATTTTCGGAACACGGCCCAGACGTCAATGGCAATACCGATGATGATGGTGCAAAACCGTTGTTCCCCTTCCCCAGTAAATGTTTTAGGAGCATGACTATCAATGCGACGAATGGTGCTTTTGGCAATGATGGCGATGTCATATCAGCATTGGCGTCACCACCATCATTGGCCCTAATCCAAGATTGCAATTTGGAATGGGTAGCATCCACTTCGTTGAGTTCGTATCGTGGAAGCATAACGCGTGGAAGGACCTGTCTCCCATTCTTTGTACCTAGATATAATATAAACGTGATCAATTTTTAAACGCAAACGCAAGTAATTATTAAGGTGGTAAAGGTTAACCATAAACATAATTAATGCATACATTTTCGAATCAGTTTATGTCTAAATATTAGCACACGCCCGTAAGCCGTGATCTCATCATGCATTGCACAAGATTTCTTCAATGCCTCCTGTCTCGACGAAACTCGACCTCCCTCCTTCATCATCCGGCCGAACGCCTCCAATTTCCATTGCAGCTTCAGCTCCAAGCACTTCCATTCATGATACAGATTACAAAAGCCCTCTGCCAGTTGAAGGCACTGTTTGCACGTTCCAACACCACCACCACTGTTCGAAACATAGTGACTGTAACGATCTACGTTACCGTTATTATTTCCGCTTGTTGTTGCAGTGGTTCCTGAGTCTGGTCTGTGCCATCGATTTCCAAACAATTTAAAAATCTTTTCAGTGTCACTCTCTATTGTCTTCCCTCTTGCAAACCTTTGTGAAAACTGTAAGAACCTTCTTGTAATATTTAAGTCTAAATTGTCATTATTTTCAATGTCACCACTGATACTGATGTCACTTGGCGAAGAATTGTAATTGCAGATGTTACAACAGAAGAGACAAACACTTTCAACCGTCATGTTTGCGCTGACTTTTACTTAATTTACTGTAATAGTAGTGCCGTTATTCATTATCGGTATTTTATGTCAATATACTCAATGTGATGATAAAACCGATAATTAAATAATTATAATATTATAATTATAATAGTCTAAGCCTGAACCTTTAATTTTCTTTGTTCGTGGATCTGTCCGACGAACCGAATCTCTTTGACTCAAGACTCGAGTCAGCTGCTCTTTCATCAGGCAGGAGAATGAAGGAAGCCCTCAGTGTTAGTACAATTCCCTTGTAGAAAATTTTGCAGGAGCTGTGGCTGTGATATGATGTGATCGTGACAATGACAACCATCCTAGGCAGTAATTCACCATCTTTACAATTCATTGCAAAAATTTCCGAATGCGCCATTATATAAAATTAGATATCTGTTTTTTTAAACAACGTTGTAATTAATAAAAATTCTGCTTCCAAATTCTATGTATTTCAACACAATTTTTTTTCATTCAAATTCAAACCTTTTACCTTTTCAAACCCATATTTGTAATACAAATTTTGTATGAAACAAATTGTTCCTATATGGGATTCATCTTCATATGAATATTTTGTAGAAACCTAAAAACGGTTTCCATCCAATCCCTTTGCACAAAAGACTTCGTCCATTCCACACCGACTTTTCTTTTATGATCTTTACTTACGGTCCCCCAGACCGTATCTAATTTTACTTTCCCGTGATCAGCATGTGTCACGCGTTATGCGTTATGCGTTATGCGTTATGCTGACGTCACATGTTTCTATGGCTCAGAACTTGTATATGCTTTTGATGCTTCTATATTCTGCCTCAGAGCAATCTCGCGCCAATTTCAAATCCGGGACCGTACCTTATGATGTAATAGATTTTATTTTAAGTCATGAATCATAGAGTGAAAGTTTGAAAATTGAAAGATATAATTTTTAGTTGAATGTCCAATGGACTGAATGATGGTGTTATGTTTAGTAATGAAGTGTTATGAATTGTGATTATAATGATTCTTTAAATATGTGTGTGAAACCTCCGACATTTTAGTAATCAATAAACTGCATGGACAAATGATAGTACTTTATTAGATTTTTTAATAATTAATCAATAAATAGTTAACAAATATATAAAATTAATTGCTCAGTAAATTTGGTTGTGTTGAATCAATATGGATGTTGTTGTTAAAAACTATCGGAGTTGCACTCAGAATTCCTCATCTGCTACTCTGTGGCATTCACTGTAAGTAAATCGACAAAGAAACATTGCAGCTCATTAAAGTAAGGGCACTAATCGGGAAAGGTATTCCAACAGTATAGCAATTTATTGTATCTGAAACCAGAAAATAATTACATATTGATAAATGCAAATCATCACAATCACATTCAATCATGCGTCACCACTGACTCCAGTGGAGAATATTCCGCATCATCATGAACCGCCGCGACACTAATGTATGAGTTACAACTTTCCCATCAAAATTTTTATCTTTAATCACCTTCCTGTTCCTCCTCAAAAATGACAAGAGGTCACCCAGTAGACAGAATTCAAGTGCTAATTGTACAACACCTTTCTCACTTTTTGAAGTTATTGCTCCAATAAATCGCAAAACGTTTTCATGTGGACCCATTTTAAGCGTTGCCTTAATGCTTCTCATTGAGGTGTAGGCTGAAGTGCTTTTTAGAATGATGGTGCCTTTGAAATTAATTGTTTATCGTACCTTTTGCAACGGTCATACCATCTCTTATGAGTTTTGCTGCATCTGAGACAAATAATTTTATTACATTTTAAAACATTAAATAGATTTAATGATACAAAAGTCTCGGTTCCAGACACATTTTCTCCATTCTGATTTTCCAGTTCCTCCTTTTCGACAAGTTCTCATGTTACACTATCCTTCATGTACCTAGTGGCATTCATCCTTTCCTTATAAAAATGGTTGTTGATTCCAACTTTATGCCAAAATGTCACCATCTTATCCAGCCTGAGGATGAGAAACGAATAACGAACTGATATTGCATTGGAATCAACAAGTTAAACATAATATCCATAAGTCATATCTTTATGCATGCATCGTTGTTATCATGTATCCTTTATAATTTATTTGTTTTTGTTTATCGATTGAATTGCTGGTGCAGCCGACACACCTTATCCAGAAACAAATAGAAAAATTGGTGGGTGACGATATAAACACTGTACGTCAGTATAAAATCTACATTATGAACAGAGTAATATTTAGAAAACAGACTCGACACTCGTAAAGCGTCTGATTATGTTTATGAGATGTTTTCATAAAATAAAAAATTCAGTGTCTAAGTATATTTAGAACTTGAGTTAAATGAGAAGGATTCTGGCATTAGTTATATGATCAAACGGAAAAAAATGAAATTACAATATCTAATTCGAAAAAAATAGATATGTATGATTTCGTAAGTTATAAATACATTTTGTATATACATATATATGGTATTATTGACATTGTAATTAACATTTTCTTTTCTCATCCTCATCCTCATCCAATTTACGCGTCCTGTAGATTTCGATCTCCTTGTCGCGGACCGGCTAGCAAACTGGGAACTTCACAGGAGGTGTTCCGATTTAATGCCGCCGGAAAACTACTCTTAAAAATAAATTACATAAAACCAACCACGATTTTGACATGTAATTGCTAAAAGATAGTGTGATTTACAAATTCAGTCATGTCACCTTTAAGCAGGGGCAATTTTGTTTGTGGTTCTCATTTTGAAGTTATATCATTCGATGTAATATCAACTAATTGACTAAAGGAATGAAATACCCGATTCTGACTTTGTTATTTGTATTTTAAAAAATTCAGCGGCTATCTAAATGTAGGTAATCCAAGCTCGCTGCGGTTGTCTCCACTTGTCCTTATTTTGACATTTTGAATTGTATGCAAGGCAAAAAAGGTAGCATGCAAATTTGATGTACTAAATAATTTTATTATCTTACTACTATTTGAAAGTGTTACGATTACCAAAAAGAAGTTTCAATTAAACTATGATGTGCTGACAGATTATCATAGCATTTATAACTTATTACATAAACAGCTCATGATGATGGTGAGCGAGTATTATAACACGATAATTTCAGGACGTTAAACTTGGGGTTATGAATGAAGGTGACCCTGATAGTGATGAACAAAGAAAAGTACTTTGTTACACAATAAAATATCGGTTAAAAAGCTAAATTCAAAGAATATTTATTATACCTACGTTACATAAAATTCATAATTAGATTGATTATATTATCGGATTTAACATGCCCCGTTTATCAAAATTGACATGGTGTAAAATTTAACTATGTCTCCGGTCATGCTACATGTTAATACCTACCCCTGGACCCCTGGACTACTACAAAATTTAGGGCTATCACAGATATTTAAAATATTACCATTAAATAATTAGCTAATTAAGAATTTGAAGCAGAATCGTAACTGTATGCGCCTTCAATTATTTATGTCACTGCCAAAAAAAATAATGCTCAAAGTACAAGAAGAGGTCATCAGTGTTTTTTATTATACTTGATAATTTATTTTGATAACACACCCACGCCCCCAATAAAAATTCGTCTTGTTTTTTTGTGTATCAATCTCCTTCGCTTACATAAAATAATATCTTTTTTTAAACAACATAAAAATATTTATCAGAAGAAACTCATCAAAAGCAACAAAAATGTTCACACATGTCATTTTCACGATTGGACACATAATCTTTACACATGTACGACTAGAGTCATAAAAGTTATTTTTCAAAAGGCGTTTTAGCAAATCCGCACTATTTCCTTATCGCAAAATAATTAGCGTATCAATGTGATTTGTATGGACAATCTCTGGTCTCAATTAAAAGGAAACTGTGAATTGCGTTGCGTACAAAAAAAAGTACAACGCGACGTAACAAGGACATAAAAATAAGCTAATCCGTGTATAGATAGGCGTGTCGCTGGAGAAGCAATTTCATTGGATGGTTGTTGGGTAAGTTGGACTGACCTCTTTAATTTGCTTGTTTTTATTGACTTTTTAATTATCATGTACCTACTAATGTGTAAGTTTATCCGCAGCAATTTTCCATGTATAATAACATGATGTAATGTAAGTAAAGATTGCTGAAAATAAGATGAAGATTATTTTGTTCATACATACCAGGTTCCGTTCCGTCAATTATTACATGTCGCGTTACAAAAGAGCGTAATAAAAATGATCGTACGATTTGTATTTACACCAAATTTCCATACAAAATAACTTTCGTCAAACGTGCGCTGTAATGTTTCCCATGCAAAATGCCCACCGTTTATAATTGGCTACCTCCAGCATTCTCTAGCATCAGTTTCAAGAAAGCTTACTGGAAAGCAACGTCTTTTTTTGAAAGGGAAGAAATTTCCTTGACTTTTACATTTAAAAATATACTTTGGGAAACTTGCAAAGTTTCCAGACTAAATAGTCCATAAATCATGGAACCGTTGACGGTTGATTTTTTTCCAACGGCTACTGCCACAGTCGTGACCGCGATTCTTTGCATCTTCGCATTCTTAGCTACATACGCTCGCTGGAATTATGGGATTTTGGAGAAACTTACAATTCCGGTTGTAAAACCACATTTCCTTTTTGGTTCGACGTTTAATACCAGGTACATTCATTATAACGAGTTTTCATCTTGCCCCGGGAAATTGGGAATTAATTGCAATAATTAAACCTAATCTTATTTTTTTCTGTAGATTCAAACCCACCGGATACAGAGACGTTGAGTGGATGCAGGAACATGGGCAATTGTTTGGCGTAAGTATAATTATATAATTCTGAAATTAATTTCACTTTCACATTTTTGAACGCAACGCTAATTGGGGCTAGTTAAAACAATCTTGAAAAATGATTTTCATTTTCATTTCCAGATTTACGAAGGTCGCGAGCCCCAGATCTACGTTTGTGACCCTGACATACTCCGTCTCATGATGGTTGTCGATACCACTTATTTTGATTCAAATCACCCCGTCGATTTTCGCGACCCAATGTTAAATGAGATGCCGGATTACTTACCCAGAGATAAATGGAGAATTGTTCGCTCATTCACGACTCCAGCGTTCACCGGAGCGAAACTCAGGCTCATGAATGCGCCCATGAAGGAATCCCTCACCAACTTCGTGGATAGTTTGTCAAAGCAGATTCAAAAGAGTGA
>VYYJ01004886.1:0-12259 GCA_021029165.1 Cyphoderus albinus
GGAGCCCAGCGACTCAGAATCTCAGTTAAACTCTCCCCTGGGAAAGCACCGGTGCTCAGAATCGACGAAGGACGCAGAGACTGGATACTTCAGCGCCCGGACGGACGAACTCAGCGCCCGCCGTAAAAATGACATTGAGCTTGACCCTGACCGTGACCACCACAGGAGTTCTAGAGCCTCGACTTACCAGGATCTGCTGAGTCCAGTGTCTGGAAATGAAGCGAGGGGAAGATGTGACGATGTTGACAATTTTGAAAACGAAGAGGCTGTCCAAGAAGAGAAACATGAGAATGAGCCTGAAGTGAGACCTGAGAGTGTCCAAAGTGTTCCGGAGGAATCTTCTGAGTATCTTCGCAGCATCCTGGACAATTTCAACTCTCTCTACATGGAAAAGTTGAAGATGCTCGATGACCTCGTCGAGAAAGGGGATGAGGACCAAAAAGTGCTCTTGGTAATTCAATTTGTATTTTTGGCAACAATGACCTTTGACCTTTGTTTGAATGACTTTTTATTTTATTAACAATAGTATATTTGTAAATTCTAATGACAGATGGAGAAAAAGGCCGACATGTTGGAGAACTGGGCGAAGGACGTTTGTGTCCACAATTTGGTCCTGGTTCACACCGTGGAGGAACTAGAGAAAGAGGCAAACCGGAAGGTCGTGGCTCTCCAGAAAAAGATTACCGAGTCTACACAGGTGGCCAAGGAGCATATGACCATGATTAAAAAGTACGAGCAACAGGTCAAACTCCTCTTGAAGAATCACAGCGAGGCCGAGGAAAAGAATTTGGTATTTAAATATGATAATATTAAAATATTAAGTGTAATGCAATTAAAATTAAATTGTTCATTTTTTATGTAAATAAAGAAATATGCTTAAATTGTTAATCTTCTTTTAGGTGCTTCAAATCGAGCTCAAAAAACTAAAAAGTGAGTGCAAACGAGTTCGAGAACGGATGAATTCATTGCTCAAAGATAACGAGAATCTGATAACCCTCGTGTGTCGCATCAGAGACATGGGCGTCTGGGACGTGGATGGTCTCGAGCTGCAACGCTCTTCCTTCGACCAAATATTCGGTTTGTATCCTAGTTTAGTTGGGTAAGTTCATATTAATTTCTTTAAACGTAAAGTTTTTTTTTATTGTGTGATTTTCCAAACAAAAATATTTTGTTTAATTTTCAGACAAGAAGTTCAAAGTGTCTTTACAAAGGAAAAAGCGAAGCACGCGCAACAAGCCGAGGAGAAACTGGAGCGACTCCAGAAGCAACTCAACGACCTGAAAGAGACCACTAAAGATGCGGATAGTTTTATGATGCTTAAGGATAGGTAGTCAAAATTATAGTAAAAGTGATTTAGTTATAATTGTTGGACAAATTACGGATTATTTATTATTTTTAATGACTCCAGGAAAATTGAAGAGCTCGAAACGGAGATCACAAACCTTTCGAACAAAGTCCAGTACTGTGAGGAGGAATGCAATGACTACAAAAAATCCCTGCTGGAAACTCAGGAAAAATTGCTGAAAGCTACGAAAGAGCTGACGGTTAGTCTCATTAATTTCAATTATTTTATTTTATTTTATTTTCCAACAACTGCAACTAGAATGAGCAATTAATTTTCTTTTTTCCAGAGACAGTCAAGAGCTGAGAAATCGGAAAGTCGGAACGAAATGAGCGAGTTGTTGAGGGAGCTTCGAGTAGTCAAGTCGCAGCTGAACACGGCCGTTGATGAAAAGCAGAGCGCGAGGGAGGAAACGAACTACTTCAAGAAGGAACTGAGTGACAGATTGAAGGAGGTCCATGACATTCAGCACTTCATGCAGAGTCTGGCGACGGAAGTTGTCAGCTCGAGACAAGCTCTGCAGCAAGTTCAAGAGAAGGAGGTTCAGCTCCAGACCCTCAAGACTGAGGTACAGACATATCAGACTCGGTGTGCGGACGCGGACGACACGATTCGCAGGAAGGAAAAGGAAATCGTGAAATTACAGAGGCAGATGAATGAGATTCATCAGAGGGTAAACAATTTTGTTATTTTTACTTGAATGACCTTTGACCTTGACTATATTATTATTTAATTTATGATGACATTGACATCGACCGACAAGATTACTTTATTTAACAAAATGACATGACCTCAACTTCGTCAGAGTAAAAGACCCTTGACCAAGACTTCGACTCCTCCGGAAGAATTCGAGGAGATAAAAGAAAAACCTCGGAACAAGAGCAACGTGACCAGTTATCACAAAGTGAATATCCGGAATATCACTAGTCCCAGTAAGATCCCGGTAAGGAGGGAAAGCGATAGGGAAATGACTCCAAGGTGGAGGAAGGCTCCGACCTCGAATAAAAAATCTTCCAGTGTCTCGCGAAGACCTGCGTGGAACACGAACTTTAGGAGATCGAGGAGTGATCGTGATCTCGATGGTGAACAAGATCGTTCAAAATCAACTGGTGGAAGCAGGCAAAGTTCGATGATGGATTTAAGAAAGAAAATGGCCAAAGCTCTGGAACCTGACGAACCCGAACCCAATGATTTTGAGGGGGGCGATGACGAGCGCAGTAAACAGCTATACGAAATTTACAAAAATCTCACAGCTCTCATGGAAGAAGACAAAAAGTGCGTCATGAGTCACACCTACAGACGAGCGAACGCAGAGAAATTCGCGAAGCAAAAGCAGAAGGTTCTCCATCAGCTCTCGATGCTGAGCAAATTGCCAAATGTCGCAGAACCCCCAAAAGAGAAAATGGCGGAAAATCAAAGTCGGAGTCATGGCGAGAGTCAAAGTTCAAATCCAAATATGGATACAGGAGGATCTGGTGATGCGACACCGAAGATGCCGGAGAAACTTCCCTTGATACAATTGAAGCCACTGGAAACCCGTCACGAGAGTTTGGCAAAGGCAAAGGCACAACCACGACCACCCAAAAGACTGGAAAATCCCGTTCTCAAGAATCTGATGAAGAATCCGATTAGTCACAGTCCCCGCGTGAATGAGCTGATCTCGGCGGTTGTCGAAGCGTCCAAGCAGCTCTTGGGAAGTGGCAGTGGAAGTGAAGCTGAAGATGGAACGGGGCGTAAAACGAAATTGAGCAGCCGAATTCAGAGCGTTGAGATAACCGGAGCTCGCATTAGCAATAAATCTGGGAAAGGCAAGACAAATGTGTTATCGGTGAGCCGAATTAGGTCGTTGGACAGGGAAAAAGGAAAATCTCCAGTTGGTGATCGGTCTAAGCGTAAACAGGATTTGCCTCCACCTAAAACCCCAACTCTGTCGACGTCACCACCTCGAAATGTGGGCGAGTTTCTCAAGCGACTTCCGCGTGATTCTCAGGAAAACTTGGTAAAAAGCTGGATACGGAGTCAGTCGCAGGAGTCGTTTGAGGAGGAAGGTGTCTTGTGGAAAGATGAGCTTGATGAGAAAAGTGACATTGAAGATAACCATCAAAATGAGGATGGAAACGAAAAAGTGATTTTTAACGAGTCGCACGGAAATGACACCTGGAAAGTGACCATGTCCGATGGTGCTTGTGCACTGGGTACCGAAGCCAAGAGATTGGCGAATATGTCGAAGCACTTGGCTTCCAAGAGGTTTCCCTCAGATTTGTTGAACAGAGCAAAGTCAAAGTGCAATAGTGACGTTGACGAGATAACGAAACAAGTAGTTAATTTTAATAGTGCAAACATTTTCTAACAATGTAGTTGCCATTAAAGTGGTAGTGGTACTGTTTTAATTTGAATTAATTTCGCAATTGTTTAATTTATTTTTTGTAGATGTTTGACCTCGACGATGAGTGGGAAAAGATTCTTGGAAGCATGGAGTCGAGGTCGGCTGGAAGCGGACCAACCGGAAGAGACACCAAAGTTGACCAATCCAGCGTTGTAAGTATGTTCCCACATCACATCGCTTTCTATTTATAGTTTTGTACATGCACGCTTTTCTTGGTTTTAACCTTTATCCTTTGACCCTTGACCGTGACCTCCTTAATTTACAGCGAAAGTCTCCAGTAAAAGTTTGCCACTACGACCGCAAGCAACATCTGGAGCGCCGATAACCATTCAGTCATGCTTGAGAGACACTGTCGCCGATTTGCTTGCTTCAATGCTTGAAGGGTCGCAACCAATTTAGCTAATTAATTAATTTAAGTTTACTTATCATTCACATTTTCATCACTTTTTAATTAATTAGTACTTATTCACTAATTAACATTCACTGACAAGATTCAAAATGCTGCTTATGTAATAAAGCTCAAGCTCATTGAAGATCGTATTTGCACTAGCAAGCAATGTATGTATTTAGTAGCACCGCAGTTCATTACAATTATTAAATTGTTGATAAGTTTCTAACGGAACATTAGCATTACGTTTGATACGGTAAAACTTATGATTTTTAGAAAGCTTCTAGTTTTTAAAATATTTAAAGGTACAGTTAAAAAATTCCTACAAAACAGCTTAAATTAAATTGAATTTTATTAGAAAAATGCTTGTGTGCTAAGTGAGATATTAAAACTGAGACATTTTAAATTGTGAATCCACAGTTAGACGAAACCCAAAGTCAAAATCAAACGGAAATTATTTTCTCCGACGAAATGCAGCGTAATCTGGATTCGAAGACGCCAAGGCCAATGGATTTTTTAACGCATCAACATCAAGAACCTCCGTTTCCACCAATTTCTCCCGAAACCCCACGAAGCCTTAACTCTTCGATTGCTACTACATCCACCGAGACTACCCCAAAACCAGATTCCCTCCACCTGCAGCAGCTTTTGGAGGCCCTCTCCTTGGAAAAGCGTCAGATGGAAGAGCATTATCAGAAGGTACTGCTTGACAAAGACATAGAACTTAAAATGCAAAAGGTCACCATTCAGCACCTGCAAGATGCTTATGCTGCACTGAAAAGGGGTCAGCCCATCCCCGTGCCACAGAATGTGACGGGAAATAAAATTACTGTTCCTATTTCGAATGTCGCCACTCCACCTGCTGCAAATGGGCAGGGTCTTCATAATCACAACAATAATAATAACAATAACCATAAAAAGCATCATAATCAAGTTTTGGATGTTTAGCTAAAAATGTTGAAATTCGAAATTTTGTAATAATTGTAATTTGTTATTTACGTTTAAGTTAGGGTATTATAAGAAGAAATTCATTAATTGAGTTATTTATGGTTGTGACTGTTTAAATATGACCTCCTCATGAGTCGATTGTGGTTTTGATACAACCGAACTAGTCAAACAAATATTACCTACAGCTTAAAGATACGTTTAAATTTTTCTATCGTCAGTAAGTGATTAATTAATTAGAAGGAAATTAATTAATTGCCTTTGTGAACTTGTGGTATTATTAAGATTACGAATTTAAAATATTTTATCTAGTTTTAATTTTGACTATGAAAAACTAAAGTAAACTCTATTTTAATTTTTTAATCATTCTACATTATTTAGAAAAGTTAAAAGGGAAAATTAAAAAGTATTTTTATTGATGCAACGTAATTAAATATAATGAACGAAACGAACGCAAATTAAGTTAAGCTTAATTAAGCAGCTTAATTTAAGCTAGATTCTATCCAGCCTAAGTCAATTAGTTAAAAATTAATGTTAATTAGTATTACGTTTTAGTATCATAATTATTTACCAACTTACTGTAAAAACGAGCATTTTTGATCAATCGAAACAAAATAATCCTAAAAATTAGTTTTATTGGAAGAATTTTACCTCATTTTTATTATCTTGACATGACTTTAATAATTTAACGGATAATGATGTCCAGTGTAATTAATTACAAAATAAAACTGAAAATGCCTTTCTTTGCACTGAACGAAATATAAAAGTGAATTTAATTTACTTTACAATTTATTTAAATGTAAAACTAAATCTAAATCCTACCTTTTCCTTAATTCTTTTAATTATAGATTCCTTACCCTCCCGAATGTGACGCTATCCCTAGCCACCACCATGACCTTTCTCCTATGACCTCTGACTACCATCACGGGGTAACTTTGTCCGATGGCAATAATAACCACCATTACGCTGTCCTTAGGGTGGTTCATGGTGACTGTCAATGTGACTCAGAAAGTCAATCAAGCCAAAGATGTGACATTCAGACTGAGGCTGATGACCTTGACTCATTTTTGTGTTCATGCTCCAGTTGCGAAAATAGGCGAAGCATTACTGCGCTTGTGGATCAGTTTGAAATTGTACATTTGATTTTATTTTTTTTAGTTTGAAGTTCATTCATTATTTTTTTAAATATTGAAACTTAATTTTTGGTTTATTTTAAAAATAGCATAAGTTGCAAATGATTTCCGGGCTTCATAGCCTTCATGCCGACAGTAAAGCTTTGGAAGCGAATTCCTCCGAGTTGGACGCCCGCGTCAATACCTACGCTTCCTCGGTGACTTCCAGTTCCATGAATTTGTCCGCTCTGAAAAGAAAGGTGCAGGACAAACTGGACAAGATGAAAACTATGGAAGAAAAAAAGGTTGTACAAAAAATGGAACTGGAACCATCCACAAATATTGCTCAGAAGACTGAGAACGAGCATCTAACGCGTTACGAAAGTTCTCTTAAATTACTCGGAAAGTTTGCTGAAGTAGTGGATTTTCGTCTGGCGAGGCGCTTTACGGAGATTCGTGAAAGCTTTGAGCAGCACAAGCATCAAGTAAATTGGGCTAATAAAAGTTTGTCATAATTAAATAGAAAGTAGTGAAAACTTAATTGGAGAATAAAAACGTGAAAAAATGTTATATAATCCATCCAATCCAGATTGAAGAGTCCTTTCAAGAAAAGTTTGAGCTAAAAACGCAACTGAAAGAAGCCTGCTCCATGAATAGCTCCATGATTGATAAAATGTTAAATCTAGACAAACTAGTGAAAGAGTTGCAGTTACATGGATCAGGAACTGAGGAAAAGTTCAAATTCAGTGAAAGTCACTACATTTTACCTCCGCCTCCACTTCAAAATAGATTATGTCCAAACAGAAGTGATGTACAGTCAAATCATATTTTTTTAAGCTTACAATTAAATATTAAACTCAATGAATAAAACATCAAGAATTAAAATTAATCGATTTACGAACTGATTCATTGATAATTAGGTTTCGAGCTTTGAATGGTTCATTCGTGAATTGGGAACAACTCTTGAAACTTTACTGGATGCAAAAGATGAAATCTGCGGGGATTCTTACTGCGCGGATAATTATCAGTTGAACCGTCTTCTAGCCTGCGTAAAGCAGGTTCTCGCCGACGTATGTAAATAATTAAATAGACATTGATTAACATAAAGGCTAGGTTCGTTAAATGAGAAAAAGGTATTTTAATATAATTTTTAAAATCAGAATGGCCACATGTGCAAAAAACTGGATGCACTCAAGGAAGGATTATGCTCGGTGAACAGAGAAAACGCTATGCTCAATGAGACCGTGGCTACNGGATGCACTCAAGGAAGGATTATGCTCGGTGAACAAAGAAAACGCTATGCTCAATGAGACCGTGGCTACACTTAATGATTACATTGAGGCTTTGAGTCGGCAAAATGACAAACTTTTGCTTCAGGTAAAAGAGAAATTATGTAATTTAATTGCTCCAAATGTTTAATTAGCTGTGAGCAAAGATTACTTTACTCTTAAACTGAATTATTAATTTTAGTTTCACAACAAAAAGAGTAAATGCTGCTTAATTACACAAGAGCAAACGAGAGCAACGAATAAGGATACCGTATCGTAATTTATACCTACTTTAATGAATTTACCAACCCGCATAATTTAATTTCAACCGTTAACGTATTTGCCGCACTAGACAAAAGGATAAACATTTAAAGCCTGCTTTTTTATTTTAAGAAATAAAAATATGATTCTCAAGTAATCAATACAAAATTCAGCTTCGTTCACTTGATTGATAATCAATCACACATCAATCTGAATTTGCGTATATGACCTTAGCTTTGAAATTATAGTGTGAAGTGAAAAATAAAAAGTTAACACATTCCTCAACAATGTAAGTATTGTATTGTCATTTTTCATTGTCACATCACATTTAAGAAATGTAAATATGCTTAAATATGCCGATATTGTATTCAAATTACATTAAACAATTCAAATCGCAATCAATAAAAAGCGCTGGATGTCCAAAATTTTATACGAAATGCTAGAATGCCCGTTGCGAAATAATTCACAAAAACATGCAAACATTGGTGAGAGTACAATGAGAGTTTAAAAAGACTTTGTACTTATAGCTTGTAGGTTGGTTAGTAATAATTGTTCCACTCCACTACTGCACATGATAAATGGCCGCCTTTGATAAAATATTGACAAAATATCCTCCTGAGTGTATATGGTACGGTTTACGGTTATTATGTATCAGGGGGCCCAAAAGTAATTGATAGAGCATCAAATTTTTTCGAACATGGGTTGCTAGCTATCAATTACTTTTGGGCCCCCGATACATATAATCAGTAATCAGGAAACCCTAAGGAACCCAATAACGGTTCTCTAATCGCCCCAATTTACGAAAATAAGTTTTTTTCAGACACATCGTGTAGTCAATTTCTGAGTGTTAATGACAATCTACTAGCTTTTCTTTTACGACTTGTGTAAAAACGATTTTCTTATGAGCAAACATTTCCTGAAATAATGACGGCAATTGAGATTTTTTGCATTATCTGGTCATGTTTGGAAATATTTTAGCGTTCTGTGACGTATATTTTAAAACAGAGGACGGAATTTCTGCCANTGACGGCAATTGAGATTGTTTGCATTATCTGGTCATGTTTGGAAATATTTTAGCGTTCTGTGACGTATATTTTAAAACAGAGGACGGAATTTCTGCCAAACGGCAATCTGATTAGTGCGCCGACGTATGACACATACGCTCATAAGGCGTGTCCATTTTGTACTGTGGGTTTGGGGTATACTGAAGTGAGACACACAAAGCAAGAATAAGAATGTTCAAATAAATATATTGAAATAATTATAGTCCATTAATCATCCATTATCGCATGAATTTTATTATTAATTTTTATAAAACGAAATTTTAAAATATTATTATTATAATAACGTAGAAATCTTCAATAATATGTGAATTTTATGTATGACAGGACGTCAACCTCATCGTCGACAAAAGTCAACAAAATTCACACAACGTCAACCTCAACATCGACTAAAGTCAACGCAACGTCGAAAGTCCCATGTTTAGTAACTATTTATTAACTGGATGCTCAAAGTTTTAACAAATACCGTAAAAATTCTAAATATAGGCTAGGCTAAAACCCAAATCGACTTTCTCAGGGTAGTAATTAATTAAAACCATAATTAGAGGTAGGCTAAAATTTCTTTCTCAAATTCTGCGTCCACCACTGCAATCATTCAGGATATTTCACAAATTTTAACTTAGACCTAACTTGAGTTGAGTTTTTGCTCAATTAAATCATTTAATTTGTAATGGGTTCATATAATATTTGTTAAATATAGGTCATGAAGGTTAAAATAAATATTTTTCGCTCATATTACATAAAAAATTATATAATGCGATGGATAGGAATGCACATGCGACACCCTTGCCATTTACGGGTAGGCATTTGGAGGAAGGCTAAAATTCCAAACCTCCAACCTCCAGGTAGGCCACAATTAGAGGTAGGTTATATTTAGTAGTGTTACGGTAATAATTATTACCGGAAATTATCAAATGCTGACATGGGTGGAAGTTTATATGACTGAAATTACGAATCCTTGTTGAAAAGGTTGAGACTACTTTCATAACGACGCAATATTTCGTTGAACGAAAGGGAGAAAGTTAATACATGACATTAAATCATTCATTGTATTTGTATTTACATTGAACTGTTTACTTAGTTAAATTCAGTTGAAAACTCTATTATTGTCATTGGCATTGCAATCCAAATAAAGCCAAATAAACCATTCATTCATCAATTGTGAAACTTTCATGAATTTTATTAATCATTAAATGTTATTGGTGGCGCAAATTATCCCACAAGAACAACAATTATGCTTTATTGAACTTTTAGTTAACTTTCGCTTGCAGTAGGAATTTATTCCTTGAACACAACACAAAGACAAAGAAATAAAATAATATCTGAATTCCGCAGCAACTGTCTTTATCCTATATAGAATCATCATGTTATCAAAAATTGTTCAGAAATCTCTATTTCTCATGTGCGAAGTAACTTGCAAGAGACAAGGAGTTCCTTTAAAATGGAACGACAAAGACAACGAATTTCTCGAGTTACCCAAGAAAAGTAAAATAACACGAAAACGGAAGCTCTACCTCCACACATTCTTCATAGTAATTCTTGTACTCCAAACAGTCTTGATTATTACTACTAGCTCATCATCAGAGTTGATTATCAGATTTTTGGGATCTGAAGGAAATTGGAAGAGTCCAACAACAAAAATATTAACCTTTCTGGCAGTCTTGCTTACAGCAACTTCAAACATTTTTCTCCAGGCTTTTCACCGGAAATCGTGCGATCTGAAATTCTACATGAACGAGCTATTTCGTCTAGGTAAGCGATTGAAGCCATACTGGTATCTCAAACAACGTCGTGTCACATTCCTGGAAAAAATGGTACCTGCAGTTACAGCTCTTGCGTTGGTGTCGGTAGAGGCGGTGCCAATTGTGTTTGTATTCGGATTGCACTGGTTTTTGGAAATGAAGACATCGCTGGTTTTCTACTGGTTGGGCAAAGGAACAATGTCAAAGGTTTGTGTCATCTTGGTAAACTGGTGGTTTTGGGATTACGGCTTTAAAACGATTGGGTTCATAGCTGCTGGGTTGGTTTATATTTGTGGGGTTACATTGTGTCAATTAATGCAAGCTTTAGTAGACGTCGACAGAAATCTGAAGGAAAGTGAAAATATCCTAAAGGCTTTGTTTTACAGAGAAATTCAGATTTTGGGAATACTACATAATGGCGTTTGTGGGGGCGTATTGATCAACACTCTTTTACTTACGGGTCTATTAGTTCTTTCTTCTAACATTGTAACCGTAGTCAAATTGGTATCAGTAGCGTCATCGGAGAATTTGGTATTTGCATTTCTAACATGCACACTGCTAATATTGGACGCTATTGCATTGTTTACTGCGATTGTTGGAGGAGGAGCTGCTGTTTACCTAAGCTCAGTAAAGACGCTCCAAAAAATTAGAGTGTCAGAACGTTATTACCCTGTACGACAAGCGAGCTGGAGCAGAAAATTCTGGAAATCTTGCGAGAGATACATCAAAGTAGAATTTGGGTCGGGAAATTTTCTCGAGAGTTTTACTCCCTTGAATTTTCTTGACTCTTCTTTGTCCTTAGCTGTGAATATTCTACTATTAATGAGAAAATAAAATATTCTGAATACTTATAGTTTATATTGGTTATAAATTTACTGTACGATATAATTGAAATGTAAAAAAATAAATATCTATTTTCTATTATTAAATTGTAATACTGTTGAAATGAAAGCACATACCAACTGATTTTTTAATAAAAAAATATATCCGCCAACAATTGTTTTCAGGCAAATATAATTAACTTCGCAGATAATTTTCTCTCCCCAGTTATAGATTTTTTTCCATAGATTTGTACTAATCACTGACACTCTATGTATTGTAGAACTTTAGCTTGCAATATTTTACAGCGCTATAATTGGCGATATGCCCGCTGGGTTATCTGATCATTTGTTTTTTAAGCCTAGGCCCTGATCAAAAAATTCGAGATGAAAGTTAAATGGGACAATTTGAGATTGCTTGTTTGTCTCCTGATTGCGATTAAAATAATTTACAATACATACAATATGTGAGGCCCTGGTGTAATGTGAAAAATTACTTCTGACGCATATCGATGATGGGAATGGGATTATGATTTTCACCAGCAGCATGGACACCAAGATGAGGGGATAGATTGGGATGGAAAACATTAAATGGCAATTTTTTAATTTGATGATTAATTAGTTAATTAATAGACACATTAATACAATAGTATTTTTCCTTTTATTTTACTTACCCTGTACCACTGCCTGACGCGGGTTCAACAACAAGATATGATATCCTGTTCAATGCCAATGAATTTGAGGGGGATTTGCAGTTGATAACGCTACATGCCAAACAAAGGTTACATGCCAGTTTTTTTGTGGCTGCATCGCTGAATTTGCGCTTTCCGTTGATGAACGCGCCGGTAAGATGGAGCAGGGCAGCAAGAAAATGAACACGAAGATCATAAGCAATGCGTGGGCGACTATGAAGTAGCCCTCTTCGTAGGCAGATTT